>APFE030890797.1:0-22013 GCA_000404065.3 Pinus taeda | reverse complement strand
GAATTGGTCATTCACGTCTCTTAAATGCATCAAAATCTATGTTTGATATGCATATTGACACATTGTGAATTCTACGTACACAACTTTAGCTTAGAAACTTACGTAGATTCATGTCAAACTTGGGTTTAAATAGGTATTTTTCGATGTGAGATTGTGAGACTTCATGTCTCATGTATTCATATGACATGTATTGTTCTGTGGGGCATTCTGAAAGTTGATGATTGAATATTTCTTTTAGCTTCAGAAATTGACGGAGTTACAACAAGGTTTGATGGATTGAAACCTTTTATTTATTTGAATGGTGCCACTTACACAACCGTTTGAAATATCAAAATACTTCTTGTGTTCGTTTTCATATATATATATATATAGAAAGGGGTAGGATTATTGAGCTAGTTGTAGAGGCTAGCAATAGAAGTGTATATTTCTATGATGCAAGCACCAATTTTTTTATATGAGAGACGGTGTCCACATCCTTTGCAAGCAAAACCCTAAATGAAACTTCTAAAATATGATCCCTTAACAAGTAATACCTTTTTTACTCTATAATCCTTGGTTTCCAAATGGAATTGTGCTTCTATTAAAAGAAGATCACATGCTCATATGTGAGACACAGAAGAGAGGAGATAGTATATGCAATGTGTATATTAGATTAGAATTGATTCATCTTACACCCTATATGATTAGATTAGACATTATAAAAGAGATATATTATTCTCTCGCTTCTCAATTGTGTGTGTGTGTGTGTGTTTGTGTGTGTATAATTTATATCATTTTGGTTTCGAAAAAGTAATTGGAGAAAACAATGCTTGGGTTGAGATGCCTAAATCATTGAGAGGAGAAGCCGAGAAGCATGTAAATCTGCATAGAGAATTTTGTTGTAGGTCCTCGCAACATAAATTAATTATGTGAACATTTAAAAATTAATTAAAAATCTCAATCCATATATCCTATGCCGAAGCGACTCACTGAAGGAGAACTCAAACCTTTCCCATGGAAAAGAAAACTCAATTTTCCACATATTTTAATTGAACTAATTGATTATATGTGTAGGACTATAATCATGTAAATAAGGAAATTAAAATGACCATACTAATTCTATTTTGCGTGATTCTCTTTTCGCAATTCTCATTCAAGTGTAGAATGACTAAGAAAACTTAGTTGAGTTCAAAAATATATGTTGTAAAGCTCCTCAAACATATGTGTTGTTCTTTATTGCTAGAAGAGTTGAACTTAAACTGCTCTTACCTTATAAACGAGTATGCAACCATTAGCCCTAATAACTCCAAAGGCCCATAATGTCATGATTTTTGTAATACCTATAGATCCTAAAACCATTAAGTAATGATCTTATTAAACACAATGTTTCTAAAGTAATGGTTTCTAATGGTGGACTTCATGGTGAATGGCTGCATACTTGTATATAAGGTGGCATATTTTCGTCTAAAAACAACCATTATCATTCTTTACCTAAGCCAACCCACAACAAATCACTTTAGGTTGTGTATTTTCTTTACTTCTCCTCTACTCTATGTCAAAATGGTCTTTAATTTAAAATGAATTAGTCATTCTTATGATTTGTTTTAAGTTTAAAACGATAACAAGATTGACAAAGTAGGGCCTATTGCATTGTCTTTTCTATGAGAGAGTGTTTATAATGTTTTTGAACAAAACTTATAATCAAGTACTTCTAATATTTACAATTAATTTTAATTTGATTATTAACTTCGTTACTAGAAAAAATGACATAAATATAGATTTTAAAATAGAAACTATGTTATAATTATTAATTATAATGAAACAATAAGAATATAAGAAAAATGTTTTAAGCAAAAAATTGTTGGTGAAGGGTTAATTTGTTTACCAAATTACCACTCTTGGAGTGCAAAATTTTAAACATAGTGTTGTTTCTCATTTTAAAAAATAAATTAAATTCAAACCCTCCCTTCCACTAGCGCATCCCAAATATTTGCCATGAAACAAACGAGAACTCTCCCAAAAACCAATGACAATAGTGTTGGAGGTCTCATGAAATCTCACATAATCAAATCCATTTGTCATGATGCAAAGGTGTGTGGAAAAGGATGGCCACCAAGCCATCTCTCTTAATTGCGTGGATCACCCATCACATACTCATTTCTTTCGTCCATCAACAATAAAATTCTTTGAAATATAAAAATTGATGTTTTAGTTATTCATGTGTTTTTGAATTCTTTACATTTATATATAAAACGTGCACACACATGATTTTTATATACATTTTTCATAATAATGTAATGGTGTAATTTAAGATTAATTGAAATTTTTAACTTGTAACCTTTCATCATATATTTAAATGTAATATCTATAAAATTGTAAATTTTGTTTTAATTTGATCGAAATTATAGCAATATATTATACACAACAATATAATATCACCTTTCATAATCATATGATATATTACAATATTACTTTATGCAAAAACGCATTATTTAATTTAATTTAAACATATTGAAATTTGATATTTAATGGATATGAACGTCTCTATGAAAAGGAAAAGGAAGAAAACTGCAACCCAACACGAGATTGGTAATAAGAAAGAAACTATGACGAGTGAAAGAGAGCTAGAGATGGATCAGGGTATGACCTAGAGTGAAACAGATCTAGAGGACCATGAACTTAAGGAAATTCCAGATAAGGAACACCTAGATCTGGAAGGGTTCTTGATGCAGGGAACCACGGGAGGGATAGATTCACAACCCCAAGAACACTGCAACATAATACAACAGTTGGTTTTTATGGAAAACTGAGGAAAGGGGGTTAGATAAAGGAAAAACCATTGACAAGCAGGAGTACAGAGGTGTGAAAACAATGAAATCAACTCCAGGATTAGCTACTAGAAATGCAGGAAAGAAGAGGGGCATGAAAAACCAGAAGGACCTCTTGATGGAGTGTGGAAAGTTAATGATAGACTCGGGTAAGATGAAAGACCTAACGAGTTACTCCTTTACAAAACTTTAATTATGAAGTTCACATCGTGGAATATCAGAGGTCTAGGTAGTAAAAGAAGGCAAAGAATGCTTAGTTATAGAATGAAACAAGAAATGCCGGATATGATCTTCATCCAGGAAACGAAATTTTCCATTCATAAATTCAAACTAATTCATGGCAAATGGCTCAATAGATTTGAGTTTCTAGAGGTTAAAGCTGAAAACAAAGCGAGGGGCATTATCACTCTTTGGAATCCCCAAAAATTCAGCATAATAGATTGAGAGGCATCTAGAAATTACTTATCAGTGGTCATTCAAACAGTGGGGGTTTCAGAAACCTTCCTGGTCACAAATGTTTATGATCCTCAAAGAATAGATGACAAACTCAAATTGCTAGAATCCCTAATTGATCTCAGGATGAGACAGGCTCGAATTCCTTGCATCATGGGAGGTAATTTTAATATGATAAAATATCTTTCGGGAAAAAAGAGGAGGTACCAGAGCGCTAAACAAAGGCTCCTTAGCGTTCCAATCATTCACAGATGATATGAAAATGGTCGATTCAGAATTGAGCAACAACCTTTTCACCTGGAACAATAAAAGAGAAGGTGCGGCACAGGTAGCCTCTAAATTAGACACGTTTATGATATCAGAGGAGCTTATGCTTATTGATAAAGAAATATCAGCAAGAGTTCTTCCCTTTGGAGGTTCCGATCACTGGCCGATTCAATTGGAAATGAAGGGTATGGTTTCTCCCAGGAATAGGCCCTTCAGGTTCGAGAATATTTGGCTCTCCCACCCGGACTTCACCAGTAACATTGAAAAATGGTGGTCTGAAGACTTGCAATTCCAGGGATCAAAAATGTACCTCCTTCATAAAAGACTAAAGCATATCAAGTTCAGCCTCAAAGAATGGAACAAGAAGGATTTTGGTAACATTTTTGTGAACAAAAAATCTTTGGAAATCGAAATTTAGGAACTCAACGAGGCATTGATCAAAGATGGCTTTGACAAAGTCAAAAGTGATCAGGGTGATAAACACCATCAAGAATGTGAAAATTTATGCAAACAAGAGGAAATATTTTGGAGGTAAAAGTCTAGAGTTCAATGGCTCAAGGAAGGAGAGCGGAATACAAGGTTTTTCCACAGATCCACTACGGCTAATAGAGCATACAAAAGAATCTCTACGACCAAAGATGAGAATGGGGAGCTTGAGAACACTCATAAGAATATTGAAGCTGTACTTTCTCAGCATTTCCGAAACATCACTCGGGAAAATAATCCAGACAGGGAACAATCCATGAGGGAAATTACAAGGCATATCACTAAGTTGGTGCCTAGAGAGGAAAATTTAAACCTTAATGGACTTGTCACTGAAGAGGAGGTCAGCGAGGTTCTCAAAGACATGCAGAATTGCAAAGCACCAGGCCCGGATGGTTTCAATGTGCATTTTTTTAAAGCTTGTTGGCATATTGTCAAACAGGGTATTCTGAATGTGGTGGAGGATTCGAGGGGTAGAAAAACTATCCTGAAAGCCCTCAACACCTCCTTCATCTCCCTGATCCCCAAACAGGATTCGGCTCAAATTGAAGATAAGTACAGACCCATAGATTTATGTAACGTGGTATACAAGATAATATCTAAGGGAGTCGCTGATAGACTAAAACCTCTCCTTCCTTCTTTAGTGGCAGAGGAACAATCAGGTTATGTGGAGGGTAGACAAATTTTAAATAACATTATTAAAGCCCATGAGGTGGTTCACACGCTTACCTATAAAAGGCAGATGGGGATGATCATGCAATTGGATATTGCCAAAGCGTATGACAAGGTGAATTGGATTTACATCAAGAAGGTTCTCATTGCTTTTGGGTTCGACCACAACTGGGTCAAATGGGTCATGGCTCTGGTGACTACTTCTAGCTTTTCAATTTTGGTGAATGGTTCTCCCTCGGATATCTTCATTCCTTCTAGAGGCGTCAGGCAGGGAGACCCGCTCTCTCCCTTTCTTTTCATTCTCATGATGGAGGGACTTGGAAGGTCCATTAAGCATGCCAAGGCAATGGGCAAAATCAAAGGTATTCAATTATCTAAGAATGGTCAAGCTCCGACTCGCCAACAATTTGTAGATGATACCATGCAGCAAGGAATTCCCATAGTCAAAGAAGCTTTAGCCTACAATAAAATCCTGAAGGAATTTTCCATGGCTACAGGTATGGAAGTCAATCTCTCTAAGTCAAAAATCTCCTTCTTAAACACTAGCATTGTTATTCAGAGAAATATTTCAAGAATTCTTGGCTTCCAAAGGGATTCCCTACCCACAAAGTATTTGGGAGTTCCTCTCAGAGCCACACCAATGCACAAGAGTATCTGGGAACCAGTGCTTAATAAGTTGCAGGACAGAGTAAAAGAATGGATCTTGAAAGTCTTGAACCTGGCAGGCAGGTTGGTTCTGACAAAGTCGGTTCTGCAATCTATCCCGATTTTCATGTTATCGGCCCTCCTAGCTCCCAAAGGTGTTTTAGAGCAATTCAGGAATATCCAAAGGGATTTCCTCTAGGGTAAGGAGGAAACAAAGAAGAAATGGGCCCTGGTTTCTTGGGATAAAATCTATAAACCCAAGAGCCACGGGGGCCTAGGCTTGGATGATCAGGAGATTCTTAGTAAAGCTCTAGGAGCCAAGCTTTCGTGGCGATGGGTTCAAGAGCCAAAAACCCAATGGGCAAGGATCTCGAAAGAGAAATATGCCAGCGCTTGGCACACTAATGATCTCATAAGAATGTCTGGAAATTTAAAAGGCTCTCACATCTGGAATAGAGCCCGGGAAAACAGAAGCCTAGTTCAAAAAAACAGTTTCTGGGAAATCAGAGCAGGAGAGCTTGCACTCTTTTGGGAGGACAAATGGCAACAAGAACCAACGCTGTTAACAGAGGATTTTTAAGCCTCAAGCAGGAAACAGATTCCCAAGGGTTAAACAAAGTAAAGGATTTCTGGGATCTTGCTGAGATCTCCGGAAAGTGGAGAAGCTGGAGAAAAATTGACTGTGGAGATGATAGCCCCATAAAAGTAAAAGGAGAGGCTCTTTGGAGCTTGCTAAAACAAAGGATGATTTTGGTAACAGAGGGGAAGGATCAATTGAGATGGGGCAATAACAATAAAGGCACCTTTAATCTTAAGGAAGGTAAAGGTATTCTCCTTGGGCTTGATTCCAGTGTTCCAGAAAAGACCTCGCAGCGCCTCTAGAAGCACCAAGGTTGGATGAAGATCAAGCTTTTCATGTGGTTGGTTCATCATAAGAAAATTTTAGCTTGGGACAACATTAGGAAAAGGGGTGTTATGGGGCCTACTAGATTCCAGCTCTCTGAAGAGCACGAGGAGACAATGGAGCACATTCTCAACAACTGCGCTTACACCACCTCGCTGTGGGATTCTTTCTCTACCATTTTCCAACAGACAGATAAGGACCGAAGTAGTATCACAAATACCCTAAACAAGTGGAGAAGAAACTATTCAGAGAATGAGTTCCTTCATTTGGCCTCGGCCTTCATGCCAAACTTCACTATCTGGAATGTTTGGAAAGAAAGGAATAAAAGAATTTTCAAGAATGAAAAGTCTATCCATCATCGTCTGCTTGATCTGATCCTAAAACAGCTCCCGGAGGCTATTAGCACCACAGTGTGCAATCTCCCCAAGAATCCCCCCTCTGAGGCTGAGCTGAGAACTCTCAGGCAACTGGTAATGCAAGGGATTACTCCCCAAGGACTAATCAGGAAGGACATAGCTATGGTTACAGAAAAGGTTTTCTCACAACCTCCACCGAAAGGTTATCTAAAATACAACATTGATGGGGCTTCAAAAGGCAACCTGGGAACAGCTGGTTTTGGAGGAGTTTTAAGAGATGAAGAGGGCAGTATTATCATTATCTTCCACTGCCATTTAGGAAGAGCCACAAATATTATGGCAGAATTAATGGCTCTGGAACAATGTCTAGAGTTTCTCACTCAGAACCATGGCTCAAATGTCATTATAGAAGCAGACTCAGAGATTACCATTAACTCTGTGAAAAGAATCAACTATGGTACTCGGCCAGAGAAAGTCTCAAATCATTGGAAACTAATCCAGGTTTACCAAAGAATCCAAGTTCACCTCCAGTGGCTTCGAACGGTTAGTTTCAACCATGTTCGACGAACTGCCAATAAGCTAGCAGACTCACTCGCCAACCAAGGTGTGAACAATGCAAATTGCGGGATGGCGAAAAAGTGGAAGGAGATACCTCAAAACCGTTTAAATGCTCTCTGTGAGGAACAAGCTACAAAAGACAGAGAAGTTGTTCGATATCGGGCCAGGATGACAAGCATGAATTGATTTTTCTGGCAAGAACCACTGCAACCTATCAGTATGTACTTGGGAGGAGGTCAAGCTAAGTTATGTCTCATTTTATCCCGTAGTCAGTTGAACGGGGTCCCCATTTTTTCGGATGGCAATTTGGTTGGTCATTTCCCAAACATGCACATTATCGGGTTCAGATTTCGTAGTAGGAATAGGCAGAACGTGAGGTTAGTTTTTTCCGGTAGCTGGAATTTTCCCCATTTCAGCTTTCGGGCTTGAAAACCACGCCCCAGTTGGCTTTTCGGAGATCGCACGATGCTTGAGCGGTTTGTGCTTTTGCAGTTTCGGTAGCGATCCCATAGGGATTACAACACGTGGCAGGGGGGTAGATTTGGAAACCGCCCTCGATCGCACACTATCGTTCCGTCGTGTTAGGTTGCGCGATATGATTCCTGGCCGTTGGATCCAACATCGTGGATCAACGGTTTGGATTGAACATGTTGGTTTGTGGGGCCAGATGGGTTATATCTATTAATCCTGTTTGGCGCGTCTTTTCCCTCTTCCATGGCGTGTGGGTATTGCGCAGGTGGGGGTGACTGTTGTCGTTTGTGGGCTCCGGGGAGTGTGTTTTTCTGGAACTTCCCTAGTGGTTGGGTGTTCTTGTTGCCTTACCGTGTTTGTTTCTCATTAGTCCGGTGATTTCTGTAGTAGGGTGGGGGTTCTTTGTCATTGGCAGGGATTCCTTTCTCCTAAGTTCTTGTAAATGAATGGGTTTTTTGTACATTATGTAATTTTTCTTTTGGATTAATGAAATAGAAGTATTGACGCTTGCTTCAGCAAAAAAACGAGGTAGTTATATTTTATTTATTATTTTTAAATGGCTTGTACTTATGTTTATGAAAATGAGATAAAATAAAGGAGATGTATAGTAAAATTGATGTAGTACATTGTTTTACATACATATACTACTCAACGGCCCATTATCACCATGGTGCCCCCTAGTACACCATGGCTGTACATATGGGTGTTCAACATGGAAATCCTCGTTGTGGGTCCCCCATTTAACCGGGAGCTACTTTCCCAAGGTTCAATAGGGGCACGAGACCAATCAACGATCCATGTTCATGATGAGGTCCGCCGCCCGATGTACTCGGAGTTAAGGAGGGGGGCGAGGTCTGAAACCGAACACTTCCCATGTTTAAAATCACCTATTCTTGGTTGGTGGTAACACCGTGAAACCTCATCCTTGGTGGTATGGTGTGACGCGGAACCGTTTGTGCAGACATCGCAGAGCCATTTAGATTACATGTGGATGCCACATAGCATTAAGAAATATAGCCGTTGTATGTTCTGCTCTAACTATTTAATATGCTAAGCTAGATCTGATTCTTCAACTTGTCATGAGGATGAACCACACTAGTTGGTTCGAAACGCGTCGACAAATGAAATATCATGTGATTTACGCCAAAACAATTCTCATAAACAAGCATTATTTTCGAAGGAAGAAAAAAATAAATGTTTCACAATAGTGAAGGGAGCTACGAGAAATGTAGGAAGAACAGTTGTTAATGCCACTCTCTTTATTTCCAATTTGATTAGGGAATTCCCTGCCCTTGAATCAAACTCTACCATGTTATAATTCATTCCATAGAAACGCATGTTGGAACGGAAGAAGCGCGATGATAAGTATTGTAGCATGATTGATTGATGATGGGAGGAAAGAGAAAGGCGTTTATCTGTAGAAAGAGTTTTAGTTATGGGATGTCTACCTTTTTTAATATTTTGTCTTGTAAGTTTGTACAAAAGAAATCCAAATTTTGTAGATGTGGAGAGATTGCTCTACGTGTGCTATTAAACTTCCATATGAAATAAAGTACTCGTTGTTTTTAGAGATAAGGAGACGAAAAATGAGACTTATGGAAAATTTCACACTCGATAGTAAATGCACAAGGTTATATATGAAGTTTTCTTTGAAAACATGGTTAGGTTGTTGGATCAAATGCAACTTCTTAGCATTTTCAATGATATTGTTAGTGAACATGTTGTTTGTGCTTCTTCTTCTTCTTTTTTTCTCTCTCTCTTATGGAATTTGTAAAGGAAACATGTTGAGCTTAGTCAATGAATGTGTAGGTGGAAATTTTGTTGGAATTCACTACTCTAATTGTTACGTGGCATAGTATAGATGCTTCAAGAAGAATATTGGATGGAGATGTTGAAAATTGAACCAAGGTGTTGGAGATCCAAACACATATTCCTAGTGCATGCATGCCTTTAGGAAAACAGGAAGTGCAACAAACAACTTTCATGAAAGAAGCATGGTTGGTCAAAAATTTATAAATGTGGGTTGGGTCCATACATGAACAAGTGACGAAAGCGAGTTGGAACACATGGGAAGTAACTGAGAGAGAGAGAGAGAGAGAGAGAGAGAGAGAGAGTCTTGGACCAAGCTCTAGAAATCACCAAAGATTGAGGAAAGATGCACTAGCATATAAAAGTAACTAGAGACATCCTTAGAGAGGATGATGCATACCTTTCAATGCGGTCACGTCATTTTGTGTAGTGATTAGATTCAATAGATAGAGTATCCTCGAGGTCTCTGCAAGGTTCACAATTTATCTTTGTTGTGTTTATTGGGCTTATTATTTTGAACACACATTGAATTTTTAAACTATGATATAACATAGAAATTATTTTGTTCAAATTTGTGATCGCGAGAAATGATAGGTGGAGTGTGGAGATCTAAGATAACCACTCAATAGAGATGTCGAAAATATCGACAAAGAGACCTAGTGTGCGCAAGATTCGAGAGAAGGAAGACAATGTTGATGTCATATGCATCATAATCTCTTGTTGATATTTTGTAGCCCTCCATAACAATATTAAGAATGTAAACATCATTCCCAAGTATGATTGGCGAGGTGTGCTATAAACGAAAGCAAATATAGGGAGGTGGCTAGTATCCTCCCATTATTCGTTGAATGAATATTGTTTGAGTAATGTTGTGACACAAGTCTTTGTAGGTAGGTGCGAAAAATGCAAGATTGATGGACGTGTGCCATATCTCAACTATTGAAAAGATGAAAAGTTTGTTCAAATTTCTCCAATGCATTAAGTGAATGTTAGATGGTTCACATAGCCTTTGTCCCAACTCTATGAAGACAACGTTAAGGAGTTAGGTCACAATCTGTGGAAGAACGTAATGGAGTTTTATTTTGACATTCATAAAGCCGTGTGATTGAGGTTGGGATGTCATTTCTTCGGAAATGGCTCCACTATTGCAGAGAAGAGGGAGATGCAATTTTTTGCCAATAAAAATAATATATTTTAACCCATCGAAAATAATATTATTCTCGGTTTTAGAAAAGCGGGTGATTACCCCCCAATACCATAGTTTAGAAATATTGTCTAGGAGAGGCATATATGGTATGCATGTGATTTGTTGTATTCCGCCCCAAAAGAAAACTCAAGAACATAAAATAGAGATTACAGATTTGTACAAAATCCTTTGAAAGGAGGCATCGGGTCATGGTGCTTGTCTGTGAGGAAAGAGAATGTGTATCAATGATAAAATCAGTATTGGTGTGGATGCTATTAGAGTTATTGAAAACAAGTATTGTGTTTGAAAGAAGACAAAAATGGATATAGCCTAGCAATCCATGAGAAATGTAGGAATTAATAGCATGCTTCTTCTTTCCAATGTGATTAGGGAATACCATGACCTCTAGTCAAAGGTCACCATGCTTTACTTCTTTCCATGGAAAAGTATGTGGAAGATGGAAGAAGTGAGAGGAAAAGTATTGCAGTGTGATTGATGGATGAAATAAAGGTATTTATAGCTAAAAAGAGTTGGAGGTATTGGATGTATGCCTTTGATAATATTTTGTTTTCTAAAGGCAGGGAGGAAAGGCACAAGTTATGTGTGAAGGTGCCTCTTAAAACATGGTTAGATTATTGGATCAATTGAAGTTTGTTAGCATTTTGAGTGATATTGATAGAGAACAAGTTAGTTTGTTGTAATACTTTTTGGCATTTGTAAAAGAAACATATTGAGCACAATGAACTAATGTGCAAGTGAAAGATTAGTTGGAATTGTCTAGTGTGAGATAAACTTGATGATGCAAACAAATATTCTTAATATATGCAAGTCTCTAAAAAAAGATAAAACACACCAATATAATATTAAACCAACCATTTTATATAGTACATTATATTTCTTAACTTGATAATTACATAAAAAATAAATAACCCAGTCCTTTTAAACTCTACCATATTCATGAGCAAATAATAATAATAATTAAAGAAGAAATTAAAACATTAATATCAAAGCAATATTTTAATTATATATATACGGAGGTGGAGGTGATGTTGGTGAATTTTGATTTCAAACTCAACGGCCACATTTCAAATTCAAATTATAACCGCCTCACCTGGTGCCAGCCTGTCCGATTCCAAAATCTTTAAGCATACGAAATCCCTAAAACATAAATATCCCATCCAATCCTATATCGATATAATTAGTATAAGCCTGCGGCATTAGGGAGGTTGTACAGGTGAAGCGAGGCGAGGATGGGCATTCCGTCCTTATGACAGGAAATGAAAGTGGAGAGGAGGCAGGCATGTGGGCGTTGTTTTCTAGCTTCCCTTAGCTTCCCTGATTATGCCTTTTTACATTTGGTATTGTTACATCTCATGCTAACGGTGGGCGATCCATACCAGTGCGTGGAATTTAATTTGTGAGTTGCCTGAGCGAGAGAATAAATAAGATTTGTTAGATGATTTTACCCGTTTTCTGGTTTGTTTTTGCTGTTTTTCCAGCATGGCCATGCTTAATTGAATAATTGTTACTGTGTTTGTCTCTGGGTTTTTGTTTTTTTGTTTTTTTTTCTTTTATTTTGGCTTGGTTTTGGTTTTTTCTTTTCAGTTTTGGGTGGAGAGGTAGAAAAGATTAGATCTAGTTGGTTTGGGTTAGGAGGGAGAGGAGTTTGGGTCTAATTGGTTGGGGTTATGAGGCATGATAATGCTAAAGAGAAGAGAAGAGGACATGGGATCCCACTCGGACAAGGTATGCACCCTTTTATTTTTCATTTGTATTTTAAGATGGCTTTGTAATGGATCATCTGAATTAATTGTGTGTGTGCTTGGATCATTTTAGTGTGCACATTTGATTCCCCAATACTCGTTGTTTTGGCTTTGTGTTTGGATTAGAAAGATATAATTATGGATTGCTATGGGTTTTTCCTACTGCAGCTGAGAATCTAAATTATGGCTTCTCTAATTAACAATTTATTCTGACCGAGGGGTTTAAGTGCATTATAGTTCTCCCTTGTGTTCCAAGGCGATGTAAAGAGAAACCCAATTTAAAGATCCATGATCTCTGATGCCTTGGATTTCTAATACTGTATTTAAGAGCTGTCAATCTTCATGGATAGTTACAGGTTTATTTTCTTTTATAATGTTCATTTTTAATAGAGCAGAGTTACGTTTTTCAGCAAGCGTTTGTTTTGTTTTTTTTTATAATGTTCGTTTTTAATAGAGCAGAGTTATGTTTTTCGTTATGCGTTTGTTTTGTTTTTGCTTTTAGAGAAACCCGATAAATTTTAAATTAATGAAAACCTTTTAAAAAAAATTGGGGATTCGTTCAAAGATGTGGTCTCACAAAACCCCAGTTGGCATAGCTATGGAAACAAATTTTTGCGTGAGGGTCAGCGCCCTTGGTTTCTCCAAGGCAATGAGGCCCTGTTCTGGTTTTTGTTTTGTGCTTGTCTCTGCTACCCGGTAAGGTAATCGGCTCTGCAATAACTTCCTCTGCCTCATGCCTCTGCCCCTGCCCATTGCTGGTCAAGGTTTTGTCAGAGGGACAACGCTTTCTCTGGGGCAATAGATCTTGTGATTTGTGCTAATGAGTAGTTTAGGGTAGGCACTTTTATTTTGTCAAAGGTTGAACCAAAATTACTGTCTCTTTGCTTGAAATCAATCTCTTAAAAATGGTGTCATACAGGTTCAACATTATTTATTCTCTCTTGATCAGTATAATATGAATGAACATTTTTGTGAGGTAGCCCATATAGGTGTGTTTTCTATTTCTGAACAATTTTGTGGAGGTAGCCCATATTAGTGTTATTTTTGTGAGGTAGCCCACATAAGCCTGTTTTCTATTTCACTTTGAGAGATTACAGCCCAACCAATGTAATTGAAATGGCAGTGACATCTAAGGAAGTTCATGTCAACTGAATAAAATTAAAACCATAACAATTACAGCATTCTCTAACAAGCAGTAGATCAAAATGCTTTGGAAAGGGAATAGAGGATGTTCATGTCAACTGAATTAAATTAAAACCATAATAATATTTACAGCTGTCTCTAAGAGGCAGTAGAATAAATGCTTTGGAAAGGGAATAGAGTAGATTCCAATAGCAAAACATATGCCAACAAATATTTCTTCTATGTTGTGACTTTGAAGTATGAGGTGTAGATGTTTGCTGCCTCTTATTCTTATGGGGCTTGCCTTCACGTTGCTGATATTGTGCGCGAGAAAAGAGGGGATATTTAGTTGTTCAAGACTTTGTATTAGCATGCATAACAATATATATTGCAGTTTATTACTTTTGATTTCATGCTAAATGCCTGGGGAAATTTATAAAAGCCAAATATCTATTATGTGTCCCATTTATTTATTTTGAATTGGATTTGAAAGAATATACAATTAATTGTATTTTGTATTTATTGTATCAAGATAAAATGGGCGTTAAACATTTAACCTTTTTATGATATGAAACAGGTGGACTGAGGAGGACAGCACACATGGAATATTGTTTAACAAAAGAGTAACATCTTTTTGGTGAGTTGGAAGGTGATATGAAACAGGTGGACTGAGGAGGACAGCACACATGGAATATTGTTTAACAAAAGAGTAACATCTTTTTGGTGAGTTGGAAGGTGAGAAGGAAGTTCTGCACAAGAATTTAACCAATTCATGATATAGACCAACAGAATAAGAGTTAGATTTGAGAGAATATTTAGGTAATTGTATTTGTTTTTATTAATGCACACTAAAATTTCTACTAAATATTTAATTCTCTTGTGATATGAAATAGGTATATGGAAAATGTTCTTTACAAGAGTAAGGTATTGTGCCAGACAAGGTACATGGAGAGGGGAGGTTGATGGAAGGTCCAAATCATATAGGAGTAGCAAGTAGATGATGTGTAGTTGGTTAATACAATTATATTATTGCTGATGCAAATAGATATATAGTCAAGCATTTTCTTTTTGAGAGGGGATTGCCCCTTCTCCCATCCTTCATGGATAGCAATGACCAAAGCTATCATGGAGGCTTGTCCGTGTTTTTATTGTGTTTATCATGCTTTGTGGTTTAGTATTATTATTTTTCTATGCCTTTTCTTTTTAAAATTCTAATTTTAAATTTATTTCTGCCATCATTTTATAATAACAATTTTTAGAATTATTTATTTTGAACATTAATAATATATTTTTATTTTTTTAATGAAGTTATTTTTTTCATAATAATTTTATAATGAAATTGCTAACAAAATATTACCATGAAATTCTTACTGCACTATTTATGTAAAAACTTTTGATATATTTAATTTTCAACCTCACATTTGGAAATTTAATTTTTGCATTTTAAAACTTGGATGTGTAGGGCTTTTATTTATTTTAAATTTCTCATCTCAAAATTTAAATCTTAGCACATTTAAATAATAACAATTGTAAAAGTACATTTAAAAATTTCCGTGTTTGATAAATTTGCAATTGCATTTTTAATAGAAACTAATCTTCAAAGTTCTAAAATCCATACAAGAACATTTTTACATGCCAAA
Organism: Pinus taeda; assembly: GCA_000404065.3. Lineage (NCBI taxonomy): Eukaryota > Viridiplantae > Streptophyta > Pinopsida > Pinales > Pinaceae > Pinus > Pinus taeda. Next base: position 6,877 of record APFE030890797.1, on the reverse strand, counting down.
CCCATTTATGAGAATCACACTTCAAAATTTCCATGTTTGATGAATTGGACACTTTACTATTTAATTTTGAATTCCGCTCCTTAAAATTTGATGCTTATAAACACATTTACATACTCTGATGACATTCATTTGTGAACTTTATACAACCTAAAATCTGATATATTTAATAAACTAGAACATTACAAAGAGAAGCTTAAATCTAATATTATAAACAGAAGCTGAAATCTATATATTTGTGTTGTGTTGTAGTGTTTTGTGTTGTATCCTCTTAATGTCAAAAAGTTATGTTGTTGTTGTTGTGTTTGTGTGTGTAAGGTGATACACATAACACTCTCTGTTTAAGTTGATTTAACTATTCAAAAATTGATGTTTGAGAAAATGCTTTTATTGCCTTCCTATAATATTTAATTTCTAATTTAAATATCATTAATTGTATGTTAAACTATAATTTGTTCAAAAACATGTGATTTTTGTATGAAATTTTCAAATACAATGATTATATTGTTATCAAATTTATATTTTAATATATTAAATGATGAGTTCAAGATGGTAAATTTGTATTTCAAATTAATTTACATCCATTTGCACTGCATGTTATGATATACAAGTATATAATTGTAAATTGAACTATAATTTTATGAAGAGTTTGACCTTTTTTCTTTTTTCTTTTTTGTTATATGGGATGAATTTTTAATTATAATGATCCTTGTATTTTTGTTGATGCATTTTATTTTATGTTTCAAGCCAATCTAAATATAGATCCGTTTTTTTTGCCATCTAGACACGAATTTCTAAATTTATTTTGGACTTTATGACATTTTATTTTATAAATTTTTGAATTTTCCATGATATATTTAAATCTCAAATTTTCAAATTTTAATTAAACTAATTTATATGTATAATGTAATGTATTTTAAATTAATTTGAGCGGTTGCATTTTAAATTCCACCCTTGCATTAGTGTATTTTGTATTTTGAAGTTTGTATATATGTTAATGACAATGGGAAAATGGAATTTAGAATTATTTTTTGATTTTTGACTAGTCTCTACAAATTAAAATTCTAGATAATTAATAATAATGAAGTTTCAAAATTTCAGCATTTATACAAACACTTTTCAAGATGTACATTTAAAATTACAAAACACATAAAAATTAAATATCATAAAAACACCAAGAAATAAAAATGAAAATAAAAATTGATGATTTCAAATTCTAAAATTTATATAAAACAAAAACTTTTAATTTATATGTTTTGTTATATTTAATTATATTTAGTGTACTATGTTGTACCATGTTAATGTTTTATGTAAATGTTGTGTTGTTTGTATTTGGTTATGGGTGTAACAATGTGTTTTTAAGAGAGTTTAAAATAATGTAAGTGCTTTGGAAATTTAATGTTGGAGAGACATGAACATTTACAAAAATTGTGTATTGTGTTTGTATGGTGTTAGAACTTTATGTTGTATATTAAAACTATGGTGGTTTATAAATAGAATCTGTGAATTTTTAATGAAATGTTTAAATATTTAATTAATTATGTTGAATTAATTTGAATGAGTATGTAAAGTTTGTGCACTTCAAAATGATATAAATACATTGAAATTTGATGCTTGGGGGAGTGACTTGTAAAAAAAAAATAAAAATAAAGTATTTGATTGTATGACATCTAATTCTATAATTTTGAATTGCATATTAAGCTATGCTTTCACCAATACTTTCAGATTTTTCATTAAATGTTTAGATACAATAAATTAACACTTTAGGATTTTACAAGAGTTCAAGATAATACAGGTACACTTAGAGATTTGATGTTTGAGAGACATGGACATTTAAAAAAAAGGGTGTATTTTGTTTGTATGATATTATAATTTTATATTGTATATTGAACTATATTTGATTATACATTTTCTTTTAAATGTTTAAATTTTTAATGAATACATGTGTAAAATTTGTGTATCTGAAAATAATTTAAATACATTGAAATTTGATTTTTTGGGGGTCTCACTTGTTAAGGAAAATGTATTTGATTTTATGACATTTAATTTTATAATTTTATATTGTATATCCAACTATGGTTTCCCTAGTTCTTTCAAAATTTTCATGAAATGTTTAGATGTAATAGCTTAACAGCATGTGTTTTACAATAGTTTAAGATAATGCAAGTACTTGGAAGTTTGATGTTTGAGAGAGATGGACATCTTAAAAAAAAGTGTATTGTGTTTGTATGTTATTATAATTTTATATTGTATATTAAACTATATTTGTTGATAAAAAGAATTGTGATATTTTTAATTAATTCTTTTTCTTGTATGGGATATTATATGTATTTTGAATTAAGTTGAATGCATGTGTAAAATTTGAGTATTTTAAAATAATTTACATACATTGAAATTTGATGTTTTGGAGGAGTGACCCATAAAAATTAAAAATTGTATTTGATTGCATGACATTTAATTCTATAATTTTAAATTGCATATTCAGCCATCTTTTCCCCAATAGTTTCATATTTTTTCATGAAATGTGTGGATATAATAAATTAACATTGTTTGTTTTACAATAGTTTAAAATAATGCAAGTACTTGGAAATTTGATGTTTTAGAGACATAACATTTAAAAAATTTGTATTTTGTTTGTATGATATTATAATTAATTCTTGTATGTATTTTGTATGCCATGTTATTTGTATTTTGAATTAATTTCAACTTAAAATTTATGTATTTTAAAATAATTTAAATACTTTGAAATTTGATGTATTGGGGGAGTGACCTAAAAAAATTAGATATAATAAAAGTTTAGATATAATAAATTAGCAGTGTGTGTTTTACAATAGTTTAAAATAATGTAAGTACTCAGAAATTTGATGCTTGAGAGACATGAACATTTAAAAAAAAAATATTGTATTTGTATGATATTATATTGTATATTAAACTATATTTGTTTATAAACAAAAAAAAATATGTGATTTTTTACTTAAATGATTAAATTTTGAATTTATTGTACTCTCATTTTTGTATGCTATGTTATATGTATTTTGAACTAATTTGAATACAGGTGTAGGATTTGTGTATTTTAAAATAATAAAAATACATTGAAATTTGATGTTTTGGGGAGTGACTTGTAAAAAAATAAAGTGCATTTGATTGCATCACATTTAATTATATAGTTTTAAATTTCATATTCATTTAAGTTTACCCCATAGTTTCATGTTTTTCATGAAATGTTTAGATATAATAAATTAACACTTTGGGTTTTACAATAGTTTAAATTAATGTAAGTACTTGGAGATTTTATGTTTGAGAGGCATGAACATTTAAAAAAATTGTATTTTGTTTATATGATAGTATAAGTTTATATTGTATATTTCACTGTATTTTTTTATAATAAAAAAAAAGTGTGAATTTTTATTGAAATGTTTAAATTTTTAATTAATTGTGGTGTGAGTTTTGTATGCCATTTTATGTGTGTTTTGAATTAAGTTGAATACATGTGTGCACAATTTGTGTAGTTTAAAATAATTTAAATACATTGAAATTTGATATGTAGGGGAGTGACTTGTAAAAAAATTTAAAACTTATTTAACTGTGAGACATTTAATTCTATAATTTTAAATTGCATATTCAATGATGCTTTCCCCAATAATTTCCCACTTTTCATGAAATGTTGAGATATAATAAATATATAATTTTATTCTTTTAATTAAAATTATTTGTTTATAAATATTAATGACCATTGTTTTATCCCCTCATGGAGGTGGATGTCAAGAGTACCCATAAGGTTGGGAGGCTTTCTCACCACCCCATTGCTTCATATTTCAATTCAATTCAAGAGGGTTGGTTGGGTGGCCAACCCACCCTATTCACCAAACTTGTGAGCATTTCTTATTAAGTTGGAGAGTATGGCAAGTCTTCACTCTTGTCTCTATCAAATTTTATGATGTGTTACATAGTTCCCTCCTAATAGGTGGTATTATTTGTGGGGACTTTCAACATGCACAACAAATTTCATGTAGCCACTAGGAATTTCTTTTTCCATTTTTCACCTTCTGAAAATGGTTTGGTTTTGTTTGTGCTTTGGACTAGTCTATGTATTAGTAGTTTGGCGCTAGAGATGGGTAACTTTGACTCTGTCAATGAGACTTGTAACTTGACATTGTGGCCTCTCTTAGAGTTGGTGATTATTGTTGAATTTTGGGGCTCCCTCTCTTCAAGTTTGGAGTTAGTGCATTTAAAGATCCTTTGGGTGCTCACATTTCTATTGGTCTTGATTTTATTGGATTTAGTGGAGTGTGTAGCACAATGTTTAGGAGTAGTTGGGCTTACCCACTAGTGCTTGTTGGAAATTGCTTGAAGTTTTAACCTACCCAAGGTTTTCCATCTAATCCTTGTTACTATGTTCTAATGTGATGTTCCTTATGTTATTAACAAGGACAACTACGATGGAATTTTCCCACCACGTTCCCAATGGAGGAAAGCAATGCATTGCTCCAAAAATCCAAGGGAGGGTTCAATAGTGTTATCAAAACTAGGGTGGTAGAAATTTTCCCCACTTCACATGTAGCCTTCTTCTCTCCAATCATGTGAAGAAAGTTGGTGCCATAGGGTAACTCTTCCCTTGAAAGGGGCTTCCATGTCTTAGAGATACATTTAAGCATATCCACAAGCCATGCCCATAACCCATAAAACATGCAAACCAAACCATTCCTTGAAAAATACTTTTCACAGGTTAAAGCTTCCTCATCTAGAAGAATGTACACGGAAAAATTATCTTGCACCACTAGAGGACCACAACGAGACTTCAACATAGAATTGTACGAAAATGAAGAAGAGATAGCTTGATTGCAAGCCATAACTGCAAAAGGAAAATATTTATTTGCCAAATCACACATTATTCACCATTGTACTATGTGCAGAAAATCCATGCAAATAGAGCAAAGATTGGGCGGCTAGGGTTTTGGGTGAAACCCTAGGCACCACAAGGGATTCGAGAGCTCTTTCCATTTCGAAATATATATGAATATTATTATAGCCAATATGTCCCCTTCCCTAATTAAATTCATTTTTTCATATATTATAATGGTGATTTTTTTTAATTTTAATTTTCTTGATCTAATTCAACAATAGTTATTTCATTTTGTTTGTGTGATTTTATATTATATAAAATAGATATCAATAAAGATAGAGATGAGTTTCTTTGACTTATGTTTGAGCAACTTCCCTCGACGAGGGTTGGAATTTAACGGGCAAAATGTGAGTCACAAGGCATTTTGCCCGTATTTGACGTTCAAACATTTTGCCTGTGTTTTTCCTCATGTGTTATAAAGTTCACAAAACACATTTTTGATGGTTTATTATTTTCCTAAAACGTTATTAGTAGTCCATACAAATTTGTGTTCCACTTGGTTGGTGCCTTTCACGGTGTCAGCTGTAAAAACTATTTTAAGTAACACTTTGGGCTTACGAAGAATGGAAAAATCAATGTTAGGAACTCTTGATGCAATGTAAGTCATGGCTCCATTGATCATGTAATTTACTGCTTGCAAAGCGAGTTCGATGATATTGTCAAAGGGTATTGCACATCCATTTATTCACGGAGCATGGATTAAGATTGCAAAGATTAGGCAAACATTAATGTTGCCTATATGCGCACCTCTCTCGTGACTGTGACTCAGAATGATATGGAGAGGGATCGCTACATGTTAGTATGGACTATTAGGCTCTCGATAAGGGCTCTCCTCTTTTTTGTATAATATGTGTATATTGTAATTCCACAGTATAGTCACCTATGAAATCTAATCTGTGAAAAGGAGTGGAGGAGGCACAAGGTCATGGTGGAATTGGTCATTCACGTCTCTTAAATGCATCAAAATCTATGTTTGATATGCATATTGACACATTGTGAATTCTACGTACACAACTTTAGCTTAGAAACTTACGTAGATTCATGTCAAACTCGGGTTTAAATAGGTATTTTTCGATGTGAGATTGTGAGACTTCATGTCTCATGTATTCATATGACATGTATTGTTCTGTGGGGCATTCTGAAAGTTGATGATTGAATATTTCTTTTAGCTTCAGAAATTGACGGAGTTACAACAAGGTTTGATGGATTGAAACCTTTTATTTATTTGAATGGTGCCACTTACACAACCGTTTGAAATATCAAAATACTTCTTGTGTTCGTTTTCATATATATATAGAAAGGGGTAGGATTATTGAGCTAGTTGTAGAGGCTAGCAATAGAAGTGTATATTTCTATGATGCAAGCACCAATTTTTTTATATGAGAGACGGTGTCCACATCCTTTGCAAGCAAAACCCTAAATGAAACTTCTAAAATATGATCCCTTAACAAGTAATACTTTTTTTACTCTATAATCCTTGGTTTCCAAATGGAATTGTGCTTCTATTAAAAGAAGATCACATGCTCATATGTGAGACACAGAAGAGAGGAGATAGTATATGCAATGTGTATATTAGATTAGAATTGATTCATCTTACACCCTATATGATTAGATTAGACATTGTAAAAGAGATATATTATTCTCTCGCTTCTCAATTGTGTGTGTGTGTGTGTGTGTGTGTGTATAATTTATATCATTTTGGTTTCGAAAAAGTAATTGGAGAAAACAATGCTTGGGTTGAGATGCCTAAATCATTGAGAGGAGAAGCCGAGAAGCATGTAAATCTGCATAGAGAATTTTGTTGTAGGTCCTCGCAACATAAATTAATTATGTGAACATTTAAAAATTAATTAAAAATCTCAATCCATATATCCTATGCCGAAGCGACTCACTGAAGGAGAACTCAAACCTTTCCCATGGAAAAGAAAACTCAATTTTCCACATATTTTAATTGAACTAATTGATTATATGTGTAGG
>APFE030890790.1:21467-47226 GCA_000404065.3 Pinus taeda | reverse complement strand
TCTTCTTTTGATGTTTCTTGATCCTTTTCTTCCTCCTCTTCATACTCTATGTAAAATAATTTCTTCTCAACACACTTATGACCTTTAGTGCATTTGCTATCACAATGTAACAAGCCCTTTTTCTCTTTTTTCTTCCAATTGTTGTGGTGTAACCCTTGTAGGTTGTGGAAGGCTAGGAGAAACAACACTTCCATCTTTATAATTGTGAGGGGTAGACTTCCTTGTTGCCATAATTTTTCTTTCCACTTTGTAACAAAGCCCTTTTTCTCTTTTTTTTTTCCAATTGTTATGGTGTTGCTCTAAAGAAGGTGTTGCTCTTTGTATGCTCATAATGTGCTATCATTTCTTCCGTGAAAATTGAACATGTAACAAGTTGTTTACGAGAACAAAGCCCTTTAGACCATAAAAATTGATCCAGTGCTAAATATGAAGATGTAATACATACCTTTTGTAAAAATGGTACACCATGTAGATCAAAATATTTCTCCATCTGTAGTATCCAATTTACTGGATCCTTTCCATCAAACTTCCTCACATCGCCTTTTCTTGATTTCAGGAGCTCGATCTTGAAATGACTGTAACTATGTACTTTCAAGTGTTAAAGTTATGAAATTGTCTCCTGCAGTAGCCCTCTAAGTCCTCTTTCTAACCCCACAAGTCTGATCAGAATTTGATTCTCCAAGAAAGAGTTATGCCTAATCTCCTAAGATGACCTGATTATATAATGTTTCAGTAGAGAGAACTTGTATGACGTGCCACGTGTCACCATTTCAACCTTCGGATCTGAAAGCTATGCACAAAAAGCTATAGTCCGTTCTCTTTCTATAACTTCTTACGAAATTTCAATTTGTTGCTTAGAGAGAAAGTTATGACAATTTTCCTAAGGTCGCCTGTTTCGGATGTAATTCGGGAGTCTGCAAAAACCCTAACTTCCTTAGATCATATATCTGCAAATATAGCGAGACAAGATCTGAAATTCAGACCCGAGATTCAGAGCGATTTTTTCTTTAGCTTTTGAAACTTCATAGCGAAAAGTTTATAGCAAAAATACCATGATGACCTGTTTTAGATGAAATTCTGAAGCTTGCAAAAACCCTAACTTCCTCATATCATATCTCCGAAAATATAGCGAGACAAGATCTGAAATTTAGATGCATGGTTCATCAGGCTTTCTCCTCAAATGGTTTTGTTTTTAGCTTCTAAAACGTCGCAGAAAAAAAGTTATAGTGAAAATACCATGATGACCTATTTGGAGTAGCGAAACCCTAGAATCCAAAGCTCTGATACCAAATGTTATGAAACTAGCTCACAAAAAGATAGAAAAGATAGATCAATGCCTTATAAATAAGCCTCTTCGAGGGGGCAACCTCCTTTACATTACACAAATGAACAATTCTTAGATGATACAAATGACAAGGCCTCATTTCTATATATATGAGTATAAGGGGTCATAATACAATCAGAGCCGACATAACAATAATAATGTAAGGGAACAATAATAACAATAGTGGGCTTCTATGGGGCACAATAATAACAATATGGGGACTACATGGGTACAAAAATATAATAAGGGGGTTGTACTAATAACAATAAGAGCTTACACTAGTAGTATAGGGGCCTAACATGCACTCAGAGATGCATTTTTCATTCTAAATGAAATCAGACATATATTTCCAGTAAAACCCACTTTTACTAAATATACATAACTGGATGAAGTTTACCAAAGGGTAACTAAGTTATCTATCCCAGATAAGAAACGCTGGGAACAATTAACTGATTTACTTCACTGAAAAAAGGATCAAACAACATTCAGTGTTTTCAGGAAAGGTCATCAACAGTTCAACAATTTTAAGCTTTTCCAGGAATAGTCATCAACAACTCAACACCAAAATAGTGACAGATTGACTATCAGTTTATATTCCTGATTTTGTATTGATCTATTTTTGTAAATTTCTTTAAGATATTTTCTTAGCTCTAAGATTGTATAAATAACTCCCTTCCACGAGTTATTAAGGGTTGCACCCTTGAAAGAAACATTTGTAAGCATTAAATTTACTTGGCTTTTTCTGAATCATTAACACAAAAGCAAATGATTATGAGTTTTGATTCATACAGTTTTATGTTCCCTGTAAGTTTTCCAATTTTCATTTACTGTGTTCTTTCTTCATATTCTTAAGTTTTACAAAGATAAATAGGTAGGAATAGCTGTGCTTCAATTTACTCCTATAAGCTTCTTAGGTGATCACCTTTAAAGAGAATGAATTATATAAACTGTTTGTTTAACTAATTCCCTCTAAATCATAAAATCATCATAAAATCATCAGCATCTTTTGTAATCTTAGGCATATTCTGTTAAACTTTCTGAATATTGTTTGAAGGTTTTCTTACTTATGATTATTTAATTTTCTATTTGAAAATTGTAATAGTCATATCATCTTTCAGTTTCTACTCATCACTAAACAAGTTATATCACTGTGTGGATTTTAATAGCAGCCCTCTATTTAAATATTAATACTATTTGAAAAGGATAGGCATGACCGTTTTAAAACTGCTTCATACATTAGTCCTCCAAAATTAAAACAGAACCCCCAAAACAAATATCTTAGATGTCGTGGCATGATCGCTGACCATTATCATCTCAAAGATACAACACAATGTTTAAATGTGTTGGTGAAAGGAACATAAAATAACTTTGGGTCTTTGGAAATTCAAAATTAGTTATTCATTAGATGCAGGACAAAATTTAGGTAGCAATATGGGTCTTTAAATTTCCATTGAACTAATATTGATTGTGATGCAGTTCTTCAATATCACATTTTCACATATTTTCATAGTGCTAAATATGCAAGCATATGCTATTTATGAGGTGCTATTGCCATAAAACTCATACATCCATGAAGAACACAAGGATGATCAAATCATTGCTCATCATGAGAGCAACTTCATAGACTCATGAATTCTTTTTTCTAGTTTTTATCTTTTTAAAAACATATATATGCATTTGTATGTCATATCATGTAGTTCCTTAATTTGGGATATTGTGACTTAGAATTTCTAGTTGAGTAGTGTATGAATATTTTGTTCCTCTTATGATCCATTTTGTTGCTACTAAGATATCTTGACTAATCTAAACCAATGCTCATTGCTTATAACACTTATGGAATGCACTTTCAACATTACTTGGAAATAAAAGGTATGATTAAATCATGAATATAATATATTACATAAATCTCTCTCTCTCTCTGTCTCTCTCTCTGTCTCTCTCTCTCTCTCTCTCTCTCTCTATATATATATAATTGCTAATCAATATAATAACACTACATGATGCATTAATTAATATAATAACTTTCTAAATGCACAAAAATATATATCTTTCATTCTTATTTTTTTCTCTTATCTCATGACTCTATGCTAAACCAACTTAGCAACTATCATTAATGAGACAATGTACATTAATCTTCACTAGATAATATCTCTAACTTAGTGGGTCATGGCATATGATTTATGGCATGTGTTTCTACTATTTTAACATTTTCCTTAGGAGGCCCATTTTAGCCCCCAAATTTACTTTAATGCTAATGTAGATCTATCTTAACTCCAGATCTATCGAGCACCAATAGGGATCAAATCCCTCACAGTGCAAAGTTTACTTTAAAAACGGTTTACATATCAAAGTATTTGATCTCTCTCGACACTTGATAGATCCAAAGTTCAAATGGAACTAGTCTAGTGGATATGCACAAACTTGATAGATCTAAAGTTAAGATGGTTTTGGTCTAGTGGATGTGCATGTTTCAAGTGTACTGAAGGAGATATTTTATTTTTTTAGTGGATATGTGTGTGTGTGTAATGCAGCTAAGATACAATTTTTGTGTGTGTTTCAAGTGTAATGCAACTAACATGTAATTTCTTTTAGTTATTATTATTATTTCTACTATTATTATTATTGTCATATATGTTACACAGGAACATCTTCCCCATACTAGGATGTAGAGTGCCTCTTAGAGAAACTACCTATCTAGCCATTTTATGATATAGAGTGCCTCTTGGCGCAACTACCTATCCAACGATTTTATGATGTAGAGTGTTTCTTAGCACAACTACCTATCTAGCCATTTCATGCATGTTGGTTGATTTTAATTTTGATTGAGTCAATGAAATTCAAAGTTCAAACATAACTCCATGTATATCCAGTAACAAGGTTCTCACCATGGCTTGAGAGGTTGGCAACAAAATCAAGCATGAACCTTTTTTCTGATTTTGTATAATTAGTTTAATGGAAAACAACTGCATTATGCAAGTTCAAATTGGTGGATATATATACACACAAACACAACACGCATTTGTTTTTTCCAACGTAATGCAATTGGCATGTATGATCTTTTAGTTGTTATTGTTTAATTTTTTTGGTTGTCACACACACACACACTTGTGTGTTATGTGACAACATCTTCCCCACAGTGGGTTATAGAGCATCTCTCAGCGCAACTGTTTATCTAGCCATTTAATTTTAGTGTCTCATCTAGCATGTCCTTTGATTTTAATCTCAGTTGAGTCTATGAAACTCAAAGCTCAAACATAAATCCTAGTATATGAAGGAACCATGTTCTCACCTAGCTAGGGAAGTTTGCAACAAAATCAAGTTCACCTTAGCTAGGCACCCTTTTCTAATTTTGTCTAATTAACAATACACTGTGCAAGTTTTTATGTTTTTATGGCATTTTTTCCCAATATATAGCATTTTTTCCCAATATATTTTTTTCTCTTGATAGTATATTTCAGTGTAATTTTCTATTTTGAAAATTAATATTGAGTCGATAACCCCATGCCTTAAACATAACTACATGCTTATTAGAAAGCTACACTTTTCCCCGGCCTTCAAAATTTCAATCATTAATCTATCCTTAAACCATCGACCCATCCATCTAAAACATAGTTTGTAATAACATGGTAATTTCCTCGTAGTATATTTCATTTGTCATATCCATTAATAATTTCACTATTTCATTCATTTTTTCTTTTCAACTATTGAAGGAGAGTGTAGTTTCCATCATAATGAACTATTGCCCTACTTTAATTTATGTCATATTTCGCATGTTAAAAAATATATTGATACAAAATATCCAATCCTTTTAAATGCTTCAAGAATCCAATTCAACAAAATTGAAGTAACATATAAGCTCATTCTACAACCATAGGGTCTTGTTCTACATGTATTGTGCAATCCAATTCAACAAGATTGAAGTAATATATAAGCCCATTCTACAACCATATGGTCTTGTTCTACATGTATTGTGCAATAATCTTTGGCATGGCTAATGAATTGCATGTTCTTTCTCTCGGCAATAAACATTTTGTCTCTGGAATTCTTTAAAGGAAAAAAAATTTCTCAACATGCCTTGTTGAATTCTCACAACCGTGACAAACAACACATATATACTATAATTTCAATCTTCGTCACCTCCCATACAAAATGCTCCTGGAAACAAGATAATAGTTTTAGCTCCAATCTTCATCTCGTAAAACATAACTGATTATCAAATCATAGCATGATTTTAGATTAAAAATAGACAGACACATAATCCTGAAGTTCTGCATTCAAATGCATTGAACTTGAGGCTGCAGCTTCACCATTTCTTGTTTTAGAGCAGACAATTCTGGTTTATCATAGTTGTAAAATGTTTTACAGTGGTCTCATGAAACAAGCATGTGTTGGACTTCAGCTGTCAGTAAAACCTAAAAACCGTTGATTGATTCAACGCTGCCATAGGAATTGATAGTGGATAAGGGAGGAGTGACCCTAGATCCATGTGTAGGGTGAGCACAAAAAAATAACTCTCTCTGCAAGTGCTTCAGCTAATTCACTTTTATGATTATCCATCCATGCTTCATTCACAAGTGGCTGAGTTTCAAAAATACTGTCTGAAGCTGCACAATTTTTAAGTCTTTTACAACAATTATTGCAATGTCAAAAACTAATGACTTTATACAATAGAACTGACATATGGTTGTAATCACTTCAAAACTTCTAAAATATCAGTTTAAGTCTTTTATGTCGTGGTTATGTGGTGAAAAAGTGAAGTAATCAACTTTCAGGCCTCCATCTTCCCCCTGAGACTGCACATATAGATTTAGTCCAAAAAATATCAGCAAGATACACCATCAACAAATTCAAAAGAACAGGCACCCCGGGTCTAAAGGCATGACAACTGGCAAGACCAATCAGCATAGAATACTGCTTCCAACTAAATAAATTCAAAAGAACAGGCACCCTAGGTCTAAAGGCATAACAACTAGCAAGACCAATCAATTAGAAGACAATTTTACAAGTCAAACATCTCACATTATCCATTGGACTAAAAGATTTCGACAATTTAATTGCCTCACATTCATTCACGGGACGTTAATATATTTTCTTCAATAAAACGACTTGATAAATGCAATACGCAATATTTATGAGGAAGACCATGCCTGACAGTAATACAATAGGTCAAGTTATTTTCAAAAATCATGGAAGTATAAAATTAGCTAACAAGATATAATGATTATAATGGGAAACTGATATTCCAATCTGAGATACCTGAAGGAACTTTAACACGTGACTTAGTTCCTTAGTTTACAAACTACTACTTGACGCTCCAAAATGTGCACAGTTTTATTTTCCGCTAAAAACAACCAAAGTAGAACAAATGCTTTATGTGAATGCGCAGTCCCTATACACAGGATAAAATTACATCAGTTAACTAAGCAAACCGCAACCTCTACGGCATTGGGGTACACATTTATTTGTGGAATTTCATCAGACAAAATATTCATACATCACCAGTTTCCTCAGCATCTTGTTGCCCCAAAAATTGAATTAATGCAAACAATAAATGCTGATAATGTAGCAGTAATTTTCAATCAGAAACTATTACTGAGACTTGCTGAAGCTTAGCAAACGTCTCTTTTTCCAATTTAGCCATATGATTGGCAGCAATCCCACTTTCCTTGATAGGCCAAGCACTCAAATGACTTTACGGCATATTTGTCCAAATTTCAAAGTGGCATACGCAACATCACTTTGGGCTCTGATTCAGAGGTAATTGTTAATGGCACATGAAATCCAAATTTCAAATAGCCTCCATTGTGATAAACAATATGTGCTCGATGTCAAGAGAGACTCCGCTAATTTCTTGCTGATATGAAACACCTCTTGCAAAGAAATTACGCATAGAGCAACCTGGGTATATGAATGGGTTGCACCATTAAGAACATACTGGGCACAATACTGAATATCAAGAAGCAAGGAGAAAAATTCCATTAGAAAAACTTTATCTACACCTGTTAAAACCCAAGATTGTTATGGCAACAAAGATATTCAGAAATACAACAATGATTGTAATTTGTCATCGTAAATTGCCAATTGTGTCATTTTTCACTCAGAATTGGTTGCTTGTTCAGAGGATGATCAAGGAGCAGAACCTCCCCACTCTTAGAGGAGGCGTGGAAGTTTTGACAAGATACAGCTAAATATTTAACCGTAACATATAAAGAAGATTTCATTGACTAAACTCCAGTGCAGATTCTTGCAGAGGACAAAAATGATCCATTATAAAGAACCATTAATCTGTAAAATTGTAAGATTGATAGTAATACTGACCTGAATAGTTAATTCATTGCATATGAAATTAATGAAATGTCACCAGAATTAATAAAGCTAATAATATCTTTTATAAAATTCAGAGATAATTGCTTACAAAGACATGAATGCAATTCCTCCCAGGGCAGGAACACATCAAACTTATCTAATTTATGGAGCAAAAGTTGTTATCCAACACCCATATCAAACAATTGCCAAAGTTAATAACAATTCAAGGTGGTTTGTACAAAAATCCCAAGATAGGGTACTTTTATTGAGTTGATGCTAATGAACTGGTACTTGCAATATGCAAGAATTGATCCGTATTCACTCAGTCTATCACCAGGAAATTCACCAGTATAAATTTTAATTTAACTTATATTCTTTTATTTATGTCTATAAATCAACTACGTTGTTAACATGGACTTTGCATTTAAACAAAGCAATCAATGGAACAAAATTCACAATCTCACATACCTAGGCACACAAAGATTTACCTTGGTGAAACCTAATGAGGGAAAACTCCAGCTACAAGTAGCTTTGCTGGTTCTTTATTCTCAAGGAGGAATTTAAAAAATTAGAGTTTAGAATGAGCTTCTATTTCTGTGTCAAATACTTCAACAATCACAGAGTGAGTCTTTGCTTTACTTCAACGATCATAGAATGAGTTTTCCTTTGCTTTGGTTCAATCATATCACCAATAATGCTTTGAAAACAGTCAACCAAGATGAATTTCTCCTCTTCTTGCGTGCTCTCTCGAGGAATGATGGATGTTCTAGTAGTTTCAATGTGTACTTTTCCTTCCTGCTACAAAGTTGTCAAATGATCTGTTGCTCTTCCTTCCAACTGAAGTGCCCCCCTAAGAAGCTCTTAATCAAGAATCTATGAACCCAGATCCTGTAGATTTTTCTAGAGCTATCAGTGTTGGCACAATATTTCTGAAATTCTGATAATTACTTTTGATGTAGATATTATTTTATCTTATTTCAATATATCATTCGGTGATTATACTTCAGAAATTCAACACTAGAACAATAGCAATCACAATGCACAAAAAGAGAGACAAGATTTACCCTGGGAAAACCCATTACAGGGAAAAACCCAGCAATCTTTTCAATAGAGATTTTCTTTCTGTTCAATAAGAGACACACCAAGACCTATGGTCAAACATAGTCTTCTCCTCCAAGTCAAGTCACCCAAACTGATGTTGCACTTTGTTCTGCTTGCCTAATCCAGAAATTTCGGCCTCTCAACAACTGTCCAGTAGCCCAGAATTTTGGCCCTCAGAAACTGCCTAGTAACCCAAAAAAATTTGGCCCACCCGCAATAGAATGCCCAAAAATAGTGTGAATCAAAGAGAGAGACTTATATCCAAACGTGTGAGCTGATGAGAGAGGAGAGAGAGAAACTTGGCCTTCTTCCTTTGTCCGGCGTCCTTCTTGACCTCCTCTTGCCCAGAAGTTGTCTTGAGTGAGGAATGTGCATATGCCAAATGAGGAGCTCAAGGTGTGTTTATATGGTAGTCTGTTTAGGGTGAATAAGCATGTCTCTTGGCCAGGGCCAATTTGACTTGGAGGGATGCCAACTTGTCACTTTTTGGAGCCAAAAATTACATTTCAAAAATTAAAATTTACATCTTTTAATAGTCGCAATAGGACTTTGAATCAAGATAACAAAAAAAAAAAAAAATTGATTTCAACATTATAAATATGCTTTACAATGATAAATATAATTACATCAAGTGACCAAAAGTACATTATGAAGACCGACCGTAGTTACAAATTCAACACTCCCTCTTAACTAGGGAGGTATTCATCATCACTGTCATAGATGTTCTCATATTGAACAAATTTCTTTAAAGAAAAGGTTATCCATTATTACTAGCATCATCATCTATCATCAGCGTCCACTAGCGGCCATATCTGGGGTTGTACCAAACCCATGGCAATGTCATCAGCATATTAGGACTCCTCCAGAGTGATTAGTCCTTGAATCCCATGGCCACCACCTAGGCCAAAACGCTGAGACCCTCAACTAGAAAGCACTCACTCACCCTTCCTAGTGAACACTTTGGGCCAAGACCTCACTCAACCCGTTCCTAGTTGGTTAGCAGGTCTAGATGTTGAACCGAACTTTACTCCACCCTACCCGGTGTGTGATCAAGGTCGAGGACCTCACCCACCTTTTGGGTGTGTGGTCAGGGTCGAGAAGCTGAAGGACCTCACTCCACCATGCTTAGTGTGTGATCAGTGTCCAAGACCTCACTCCACCATTTTTGATGTGTGATCAGGATCCTCCTCCAAGAGACACTCACTCAACACTTTCTGTTGAGCCCTCTGGGTCTCTTGGACCCATGTCCATCCGTGCTGCAGATAAGTCAACACTCCCTCTCAACGAGAGGGGTGATCTCCACAAGGCCCATCTTGTCTCTGAAGTACATGAACTTGTCCCTCGACAATGACTTCGTTAGAACATTAGTTGTCTGCTAATTGATGGATATGTACTCAATCCTTATTGCTCTCCTCTGCACCATGTCAAAGACGTAGTGGTTCTTGATCTCAATATGCTTTGACCTGTCATGGAATACGGGATTTGCTGAAAGCTTTACACAACTTTGATTATCACAATGTATCGCTGTTGGTTCCAAATCTTTGTTGAATAGTCCTACAAACAACTTTCAGAGCCAGACTGCTTTAGTACAAGCCCCATTCGCTGCAATGTACTCTGCTTTAGAAATGTTGAGTGCTATTGACCTCTTCTCCCTACTCATCCATGATATCATAGCGGATCCCAAACTGAAGCATACTCTCGGGCACTCTTCCTGTCTTCAACACTTCTTGCCCAATCTGTGTCTGTATATCCCTGAAGCTATACATACCTGTTTGCAACATATTCCAAACCATAATTCACTATACCACACAAATATCTCAATATGTGCTCAGTTGCAATCTAATGCTCATGTCTTGGTTCTATCTGGAATTGGCTCAAAGTGTTCGCAACAAAGCAAATGTCCGACTTGGTGTTAACCCAATACATCAACATATCAATTAGCCACCTGTAAATAGATGGATCTACTGGATCTACCAAACTGGAGGCATAGCCTCTTGACTTCTTCAAGTTAGTCAACATGGTAGTTGCCATGGATTTTCAATCCATCACTTCGAAATTCTTAAGGATCTTTATCACATACTTCCCTTGACCATGGAAGAATTCACTAGGTTTCTACCATACTTCTAATCCTAAATAATAATGCATCAACCCAAGATCCTTTATAATGAACTTGGAAGCCAACTGCTTCTTGCACTGAATGATAAGAGGCTTGGCACCTATCAAAAAAAGTCATCAACATATCATAATAGGATCAGAGGTGCATTCTTCACAACCTTAAAGTAAAGGTTCGAATCTGCTTCATTTTTGGTAAATCCCAGTCTTGTCAAATTGTTAATTTTCCACTATTCTATGTTATTGCAATCATTTAACCCAATCCTTTTCTTCAATTAACAATCAATTTCAATCTTCTAAAGATTAATAGAAATTGTAAATAGAACAACAAATGCAATGTACAATAGAAGACAATCAAGAGCAATAATAGAGATAAGATTTGGTCAAAGACCAAGGAAAAAACCCCAAAGGGGGAAAACCTTTCAAATTCTTCTTCTTATTAGATTGTCATAAAATGTTCAACAAATAGATTACAATGATCTAATTCATAAACCACGAGTCAAAGGTCAACGACTTTGACTTTGACTTTGCTGGTGAAAGTCAAGTCAAAACAACCCCAAAATTGCTCGATAAAAGGAGAGAGAAACTACAGTAAAACTTGTGGTTGACATAAGTCAACACTGCCCAAAGTGCCTTGATATTTGTGCCAAATAATGCAACCTCCAAGAACAAATCCAAAACTGAACTCAAACCAAGTCAAAGTATTCCCAAACACCAAAATGTCAATGCTAGTCAAAGGCTGTGTTACCCACCACTAGTGGGTGACCCCTATACGAGAATTTTTCTCCTAGATTTGTCTTCAGCTGACAACTAGTAGCCCCTTGCACCCACTAGATAGCTCAATGTGCCACCATTCTCTGCCACTTGAGCTAGCCATTGTGTGCCTTCAGCCATCCGTTATGATTGTATTTTTGAAAGTGGGCTTGCCAACCCCGAAGGTATGGCTTTTCATTATGTAATTGGGTGTTTATGCTTGTTTTTCTTAGGCACATTTGGACATGGATTAGTGGGGGGAGTTGTCGAAAAGAATGGGCTTGGATGGTAATTTTGTTCCCTTGTCCCAACTTGGTGGTTAATCTTTTCTCCTAGTCCCATGGGATCTCCTCTATTGGCTACTAGCTTTAGGAGTGGCACTACATTGTAAACCCTGATTTTGGTTGTGCGGTCTCACTTCTTGATACCATATATCTCACACCCCTCCGCTTATTATAACCCCTTTCCACTCTTTTCCCATTCGGGTCCACATTTGTCCATTGAGTCCACAAGGAGTTAGCCTCCCCCTCCCCTTGTCCACACTTTGGATCAGGCTTGGAACGATGTCCCAGAGGTTGATGCAGCTAGAAAGAAAGTTAAAAGCATAATTTGGCCACTTACAATAGGAAATGTAACACAAAATGCAAAACATGAGCTCTACCCCATATCATTATGGCCACCACCCTAGTTCCTAGGGCCCCTATGAGTGCCCCTTGAATCATTTAGGAACCCATGATTGTCCCAACCCCTGGTGGCTGATGAATTGCCCAACCTTAAGGGGGTAATCTCTACTTTATCATACACATCATGTTCTCATGCCCTGGAGCCTCGAGTAGTTAAAAGAAAGAAAATCAATAAAATGCAAAAGGCATATGAAGAAGAATGGAGAAACAAAGGCTGGGGTAACTCATGTACCGCGATTGCTCCCTCCTACATCCATATACCCATGGGTGGATTTCCTCCATCATAACTACCCTTGTATCATTACATGTGACTTGGAGCTTTCCCTGTGTCCCCACTCCGTTACACCATCATTTCACATGACACCTGCCATTTGATAGATGTACCATGGACCTGTTACTCCCTTGGAGGTTGAAACTGTTGGAAAATATGATTAAGGAAACATTTGTAATCCCATTTTCCATTCATTATAGTTATTTGTGATTATGTTCTTCTACTTAGATTATTATTATGTGTGTGTTCTTCATAATCAAATAAATGCCAAACAATAGAGATCACATGAACACAAGATAGAAACTTCACACTAGGGAAAAACCCCTCCAACAAGGGAAAGCCCACAATAACTTCTCTTTCTTATCAACTTTCAAAGGAGACTTCCAAGACCAAACACAAGACCTATAGCTTCCTTCAAGATACAAGTCAACCAACCATCAATACATATCTTCTTTATTTTTGCAACTTCAGAACCTGTGGAAACCCTAGCAAAACCTAGGATCTTTGCATGTGTGCACTACAGACTTTTGAGACTTATCTTCTTCTTTGCTTAGACTATTCCGACTCTCATAGACCTTTGCATCCCTTTCAGACTTCAGAACAAATCCAATATGTGATTGCTTGATGTATGTTTCAATGGAGGTTGAAGTCTCTTTATATATAGCCTTTCGAAGTGGCTCTTAAGCCCAGTCTAGGCCAACTTAGGATAGTTGGACGACCTGTTCTTTTGAGCCTTCTAGACACTTTTCAAGTAAAATATATTTTATTTCTTTGCCCAATGGGGTCTTTTACATTATGATATTGAATTTGACTCAAGACAAAAACCCTAGAGCACACAATGGGTGCTTTGACCTATTGACCAATGACCCAAGCATGTAACCCATGCTTTAATAAGTCAATTTTCTTTTCTTTTTCCAATACATAAGAATTACATCATGACATAACACAAATGATAATTATGAAGACTGAAACTAGTTACAATCTCCAACAGAAACCACCTAAGAGGGTCCCTTATTAACCTCTCTTGTTGTGCAATGAAACACTTGTACCTTCTAAAGCCAATTTGGAAGGGCATGCCACTATGAAGTGTCCACTTTTTCCCTTTGTTTAGAAAGCTTATTTACTCAATTGCACTAATGGATTGTTGTACTGGAAGGTGAGGAGATGCATTGGATCTTATACAAGATTGCAGGTGGATATCCATTTGGACTTGGTCTCCCTATACGAGGTCTAAGCCCTCCAAAGGGTCATAATGGCGCCTGTAGGGTGAGCATTGAGAGCCATGGGCCTCCACTGCAACAGAGCGTTGATTGCCATGCCATGGGCTTCTTCAGCACCACATATTTCTTGCTCGTGCCCCAATTACATAGATATCATGATGCACTTGGACCATGTTGCCCAACCAGCCACATAATTGCACCTGACACTTGGCAGCTAATCCAAGGCCCAGATGGCGTGTGGTGTTGTCTCATACGGAGAGACATGGGAGGGCACGTGCCATCATTCTAGCCCTTATTGATGGAGCATCGACATGACTGATCTAGTTGGAGACCCATGAGACCATTAATTGTGCCCCACAACCACTTGGGAGCACCACAGATTGTTTTCTTGGAAACCAAGGGGCCACCCCCTTGGTCATCATTTAGAGAGCCCTCCTCTTCATCATGGCACATGGAGGACTTCTCTTGGCCTTGCAATGACCCTTTGCACCATTGTTTTATCATTTCGGCCTGATTAGGAAGGCTCTATTTTATACTTTCGAGCTATTCTTTTGAGCCATTTGGTGGCCTTGTCATCAATAGGGTTGTTATTTGCACATTAAAATTATTTTTAGGGGCCTAATAGGGCTAATTAGACCATTTGAACTTGTGAGAGGCTCATATAAATTAAAGGAGAGCCTCATTTGTAACTCATCATCATTTGGATTGGGATTTTCTCTTCAAAAAGAATTTAGACCTGCAATTGATGTACAAAATTGGATGTCATTGATGCATTTTGATGTTTCGGATTTTCGCCATCTTGTCTTGGAGCTTCTAATTGCAATTGTGATGGATGGATATACTCGCATTATCTTGTAAGTGTTGTTTTGATGTTATATCTTTAATTTTTTACATGTCTAATGTATGGAATGTCTTGTCATAAGCGTACATGTGCCCCAATTAAATGCGAATTCATGAAAACACTGGGATTTTGAAGCATTGCATGCATTGCACATTAGATAATTTGAATGAATGTTCCTAGAGGCTCGTTTTGCTTGTTGCATCCTCAAATACCCATCAACCTTTGTTAAACGAAGTATAAATACCTCTTGTAGCCGAGTTGTTTCCTCTTAGGTTTAGCGAACGCTGCATAGCTCTCCTTAATAAAGCGAAATTCCATTTTTTTTGCCCTAACCCTAGAAGTTCAACTAGGGCTTAGTGTGAATCGCTTTAGAAGGGATCTTTTTGAGTGAAAATTGGTAGGCTACTACGCTATAGAGTCCTCTATTGACCCTCCAAATTTGAGGCAATTCCCGTGACTAGTTTGAGGGAAATATCAAGCCCTAGCTCCATCATCGATTCTAGCTTTAAACTTCTTTGGTTGCTGGCATTCCAAAGGACATTTGCTCTTGAAAACTCAAAGGAAGTTAATTATTCTTTTGGCTTTTCTTATCCTTGCTTAACCTAGATATATCCTTGAAGATCACCTTCTAGCCCTCGGCCCTGCTTGGATTTTCTATAGGTCTCTCTTGTGGTCCCGAACCTTTATATGGTCGTTATCTTACACAACCCTAAAGAAAGAACTTGCATCTTTAGGAAGCCTTTGGTTTAAGAGTGTCCCTTGTGATTGAATAACCTTTCCTCCTAGGTCTAGCTCTCCTCATAAGCCTTTCTTGGAGAACCATTAACTTCTCTTTTAAGCAATTGAGCCATTATTTGAGCCTCTCCTTTGAATGGGTTTTGGAAATCACACCACATGCCATTGATCCTATCATTCAAGTGATTTCCCTCAGCGAAAGCTCCCTGCACTTTACAAACTTTCATTGATAGGAGGGGTCCTAGTATTAGGGAAATCACTAAGAATAATGTATCAATGGTGTGGAGGCTGTGATTTCAAGAGCCTATACAAAGGAGATACTGTAATGATAGGGCTCGCTTGCTTTAGAAGCAAGATGTGTGGCTCTCCAAGAAGGGCTAGAGGGAGACCTAGACATAGGGTTGAGGAGTATTTCTTGACATGAAGTGCCCTAGGAATAAGAATCGTATGATAATAGGGTTTTCTATGTAATCCTTGTGAAATTGGAATGACAAGCCTGCAAGACCACAATGAAACCCTAGTGGACCCAAATGAGGTCAAGGGTTTGGGGTGAAACTTCAAATAAAGGGTCTTGACCAAGTGAGGGAGAAGAAACGGATAAAAGAAAGTGGATTTGACTTTGATACTTTAATGCAATGACCATTAATGAAGACACTACCGGAAGGAAAAATAGGGAGAATGGTTCTCGAGCTAGAGCTTCGCAAAACTTGAGATTCCACTGTACCATCATTGTCAAATAAATGGAACACGATCAAGAAATGAGTGGAATTGAAGGATCCCATGATGTGCAATCTGCTCTTTGCTATGGTGGAGGCCCGTGGCTCTCAAGTCTCAACGCTCACCCTACAAATGCCAATATCACCCTCTAGAGGGCTCGGACCCCGTATAGGGAGACTAAACCCAAGATGAAGACCCACTTGCAATCCTGTATAAGGTCTAATGTGCCCCCTCACCTTCCAGTACAACCAAACATTAGTGCAATTGAGTTGATGAGCTTACAAATCATGGAACCAAGTGGACACTTCATATTGCCAAGCCATTCCATAATGTGTTTTAGAATGTGCAAGTGTCTCCAAGATCAAGAAGAAGTTTAACCAAGGACCCTATTAGGTGGTTTCAACCTCTAAAGGGGAGTGACATGTCCATGGTACATCCATCAAATGGCAGGCGACATGTGATATAATGATGGAAGAGAGTGGGGCATCAAGGGAAAGGCTCCAAGCAACATGCCATAGTACAAGGGTAGCTACAATAAGGCAAGCCCACACTTGGGTGTATGAATGAAGGAGCGAGCAATCATGGTACATGGGTTACCCGAGCCTTTGTTTTTCCACCCTTCTTAATATGCCTTTTTCCGTTTATTGATTTTTCCTTTTATAATTGCTTGGGGTTCCAGGGGATGAGAGCATGATGTGTGGGATATAGTAGTGAATACCCCCTTAAGGTGGGGAAATTGTTTCAAATATTTTTCTGGATCCACTGCATAATGTCAGTTAGATAATCGACGTTTCGAACCCACAACTGTGGTTCATCTTCAGGAAATTTATTGCCCACTAGGGGTTGGGACAATCATGGGTTCCTTAATGATGAAAAGGGATGATATAAGGGGCCCTAGGACCCAAGGTGATGGCCATAATGATAGGGGTAGGAGCTCATGTTGGATTTTCCTCACGTGCTAAATTTGTATGTCTCAACCATCTTTTACATTTTATGGTACATTTCCTGTTGAGAGTGGCCAAAATATGCTTTTTCCTTTCCTTTTAGCTGCATCAACCTCTGGGGCATCGTTCAAAGGTGTGGACAAGGGGAGGGGGAGGTTAACTCCTTGTGGACCCAATGGACAAGTGTGGACCTAGATGGGAAATATGGTGAATGGGGTTATAATGAGTGGAGGGAAGCGATGTATATGGTGTTGAGATGCGGGACCATGCAACCAAAATCGGGATTTCCCATGTAATGCCACCCCTAAAGCTAGTAGCTAATAAAAGAGATCCCATGGGACTAAGATACAAGGTTAACCATCAAATTGGACAGAGGAGACAAGAGTACAAACCAAATCACTTTTTCCGTCGAATCCCCCCAATAATCCATGCTCAAAAGTGTCCATGATAAGTAAAAAAAAATACCCAACTACACAATGAAAGCCATACCTTCAGTGTTTGAAGGCCCACCTTCAAACATACGATCATAATAGATGGGAAAGGGAGCATATGGCTGGATTAGGCAGTGGAGATATTGGCACATCGAATTATTTGGTGGTTGCAAGCGGTCGCTCGCTGCCGGCTGAGGGCCATATAGGAGAAAAATTTCCCCACTATGGATATCACCCATAGGTGGTGGGTAACATGTACCCCTCCTAGGATCCCTGCTAGATTGTGTGGCAACATTTTTGGCACTGCTATCGAGGACACGAGACGTGTGTTTTGTTCCCCATACGACAATATTGACATATCATTTGGGTGACTCCATTGAAATAATGAAGCCCTAGTTCTTCAATTGAACTTCAAAGTTAATGCTTGCAGGGTGAAGCAAGCATATATCAAGGCATTAAGAATTCAACTTGGTGACTCCACATTTTCTTTACATACAAAAACATGAAAAATGGACCATAGTGAAAGAGAAGTTGTCCCTGACTTTCCTTATAATGACCTTGATCCTCAAGACTTTCGAAAACTACAGGAAAGGTTGGGTGAATGGAATGAATTTTGTGACCATGTAGTGAAGCATGAGGATAAGGATTTCTTACTCGACCTCTATAATAGGAAGAGGGAAGACCTTATGATGTACAACAAGAATATGAAGAAAATACCTCTGACTATCTTTTCCTTGAGCTTGCCTATTACACTGGTGCATTCAAATCCTTGTGTCATGCCATTAAAGAAAAACATGGCACTTTACCCGATGAAATCATAGAATATTTGGATGACTAAGATGACCAAGATAGCAAGGATGATGTGGAGTCGTCATCAATTCCAAATTTGGGGAATAATAGCAATGATCTGGAAAGCATCTCCTCTGGGGAGTATGATGAGGATCTGGATCCTGAAAGCTGCCAAATATTGCAGAAGAGAATGGATAAATATAAAAAATCCTATCAGAAGTTGGTAGAATGATATAAAGCTAGAGATATCCTTTCCCAATTTTTTCAACAAGGAGCCAAGCTCTATGAGATGCGACAAGAATATAAAATAAATCCTACCAATGGCCTTCTCCTTAAGATTTTCTACCATGGTTTTGTTGTAGATACTTTGGGTGATATTCTCCAAGAAAAGGAGAAAGAGGAGCCCTCCATTCCTAGCCATGATGAAAATGATGATTCTAAGGAAAGTCATGATGACCAAGCAAATGAAGAATCTATGGAAGACCTTTCGACTGCAAATTTGGGATTTGGGTACGAATATGATGTAAATGGGAGCTCCATTGAAGTCCATAAGAATGAAAATGATGAAGTGGGACCTATCATTCAAGAAAGGGTGCTTAATAAATATTTAAAAGATATGAATATTGTGGCTCCTTGTGATGTTGACATTTCTAATTTCTTCCATATAAATGAGGGAAAATGGGATATTAGAAGCCATCATTTCGACAATGACCCTATTTATGATACTAACAAGGAAAATGAGGTTGAGGCTGGACAAATATTCTTGGAATAAAGTGCAAGGATTCAAGTGAGGTCACTAGCCAAGGGAAACCTAGGGCATGAAATGATCCTTGAGCTAGGGCTTCCAATATCTTGAGATCCCTTCATCAGAATTTCGTGAAATTTGGAGGGCCTCTAGAGAAAACCCCAGCTCAGTAGTGGGAAAGAGATCAAAGTCTTTTGATGGATAGCACGTGAGATAATTGATTCCCTAGATGACCTATGGAGGCTAGGACTACAAAGAAGGAGAGGTGAGAGAAATAAACTTTGAAAGTGACCACCTATGGAGGATTAGTGCCTTTTCCTTTGGGAGAGATGGAGTCAAGGATAATTTATTGTTCGGAAAGAATTCACCCAATCAAGGAGGCCTTCAAGAAACTTCGCATGGCATTAGGGCACGAGAGCAGCTACTTTAAGGACTTTATACTTCGATTTGCAATAATTGATGACTTATCGAGATGTATTTAGTATAAATTATCTCTAGGAACATTCACCCATTCATACATGGCCCATGACATGATGCAACGCTATAAAAGATCAAAATTTCCATCCATTCATATAAGAAAGCAACAAATTTCAAACTTGTATAGCGAAAATCCCATCAACATTCATGTGACAAAGTAAATAACAAGAATAAGCATGAAAAGAGCACTGACATGTACAAAAGAGTATATCTAATCATCATTTTATGCCAATAATGAAGCTCCAAGACAAGATAGAGATCCAAACATCAAAATTCATCCATATCCTCCAAACTCATCCTCCAAAAGGGATAGCGAAAATCTCACAAGAGCTAATAACCCAATCCAAGTGATGATGATGAAAATGAATCACCTCACTTGTATTTATACAATCTCTAATGAATTCGAATGGCCTAATCTGAACTAATGATGTCCCTAAAATAAAATAACGTGCATAATAACAATACTTTTGGTGAGAAGCTTGTTACCGCTCAAACTAGCAGGGGACCTAAGGGGGATCCCTAAAGGGAAAATGCTAGGCCAAGTGCAACAAATGGAGACTTAGCTCACTGTCACCTCAGCTAAGGCTCCCTTCTATTTACAGACTTTCACCGATGGGAGGAGACTCGATATGTATGGAGTCACTAATGAATGATAAGTCAATGGATGAGTGACCCAAATAGACCCTTTCCCAAAAAAATTTGAAAGATGGAGCTTGCTTGCTCAGTAAGCAAGGTATTATGCATTCTAGGGAAAGGAAGAAAGGATTTTGAGGGTTAGGCTTGTGAAATAGTTCCCCAATCCCTAAAATCCTTGTTAGAATTGGTATCCCAGATGGTTCTTGAAGAATAATCTTTTTAAAGGAGTGGGACCACACGGGGCTTGGTGGACCCGATTTAGGGTATGAGGAAAGTATGTAGAAACCAATGATATTCTTACTCTAGACAAGGTGGGGAAAAGATCAAAGAAATTATTTTCACTCAAAGATATTGTTTTGACCTTGTGAGGTACTAGCCTTGGGGATGGCAGGGCAAGTTTTGATCCCGGAGCTAGGGCTTGTATTTTCTCCCAACTCTACGATCTGAATGTCTTCAAAATTGGAGAGATAGAGGAAGTCCAGCATAGGAAACCCTAGGAGAATGAATTCTTTTGATGGCTAGCTTGTCGAGAAATCGATGCCCTAGGTACCCCAATGTGGCTAGTCCTAGAAGGATGTGAGAGATTATGAGTTTTAGTGACCACCCTTGGTAGATCAATGCCTTAATATTTGGTAGAATGGAGTCTATGTTGAGTACGAGTAGGATTTCTTGGTTCCTAGTCAATGAGGCCTCAAGATTACTTCGTTTGCCTTCTAGGTCAAGAAGAAGCAACCTTGCAGCTTTTATACTTCGATGTGCAAGATAAATGGCTTTTCAAGGTAAAATTTTACCCCTAGGAGATTTCACTCACATTACATGGCCCATACATTGAAAGAATGCTATAATAGAGACAAATTCCACAATATTAAGCGATAAATTGTTAAAATTGGCAACTAGGGCCAAACTCCATGTGGGTCATCTTATTTATGGCAACTTATATTTTTCTTGGATCCCTCTCATCGAGAGGTGTAGGATTGATCTAAAGATCATCCTATTCCGATAAGTATTTATGAAGATATGAATTTATTTTGATTATGGACAAATTGTCAAGTCGGCCAGCAACTTATGTAGGCTCAGAAGCCCAACAGTCATGTCTATTCAACCTCTATGTTTTAGTATAAATAGAAGAGGGCTTGAAGTCATTTTTCACACACACACTCACTCTTGTGATCTCACTTCATCCTGTTTTGGGTTTGATGAAGATGAGAGCTAGAGGGAGTGCCCTAGGGTATACGTTGCCCTAGATAACATGCCCTAGATCTAAATGCAGTCATGGGAGAATAACCTCTACGTTGCTCAAAAAGTCAGAAAAGCCGGAAAAGCCGCAACTTCCAGAAAAGTCGGAACTGCCGGAACTGTCGGAAAAGCCAGAAAAGCTGGAATTGCCAGAAAAGTCGGAAAAGTAGGAACTACTGGAATTGCCGGAAAAGATGGAACTGCTAGAAAAGCTAGAAAAGCCAGAAATGCCAGAAAAGTCGAAAAAGCCGGAAAAAGCGGAACTACCGGAACTGCTGGAACTGCCGGAAAAGCCGGAAAAGCCGGAATTGCCGGGACTGCTAGAACTGCCAGGAACAACCAGAACTGTCGGTAACAGCTGGAACTACCAGAACTGCCAGGAACTGTCAAAACCGTCGAAGCATCTGTCTCCGAAGGAGAGCAGTATGCAAGGGACAGCTAACTAACATTGGGACAATTGTATGGTACTTAGCAGCAAATACACCAAGCATGCAATGTTACAACTAGCATGCAACAACAAGCATGCTAAGGAAAATAAGCATGTTAGTGACAACAAGCAAGCAAGGTACAACCAACACATAGGTCAAGATGGCAACATGGTGTAGCAATGGCACATAATGCAGTATAGTGATGGGTATAGTCATGATTAATGAAGCGTGATGAGATACAGCATAGTGATGATGGGTGCAGCATGGTGCAGCGCTGTGAGGTGCAACATGCTGAAAAAATGCAGCACAACGATAGGTAAAGGAGTCACCTTGGAGAATTAGTTGAAGCAGTATGTCTTCAACTGATCTCATGTATCATCTTCTTAGAGATGATCTATGCTCTTCTCTAGATAAGTCAAAGTGTTGACTTCTATTGGAAATGTACTATCTCTCTCTTTGTTGAACTATTGAAGAACATATAAGAAGAATTGATCAAGGGTTTCCCCACATTGGGGTTTGTCCCTGGCTAGCGCCACATCTTGTGTCCTCCTATCTTGGCTTGTCTTCTGCAATTTATATTTATGTTCTATCTGCAGTTTACTTTAATGTTGATGTGATTGCTAATCTGGAAAAGATATTGAGTTAACCATGAAAATTGAAATAAATTGCTCTAGCATAGAACATACCTAAAATTAACATGGTATCAGAGCTGAGGTGAAGACAATGCCCAAACAAGAGTGAAAGAGCAATCACCAAAGACAGTTGGGAAAGAACAAAAGGATCAGTGGATTCCTCATCCCTCTTCAAATTCACCGAGGGTGAATTCGAAGCAGAGAATATTATCAGAATGGCGCAGCGGAAGTTTCTGATGGCCTACCTGAAGATCACTTCATTAGGAAGTTCGAATCTAAGAGTGGAAGGAAAGGCGGATGCCTTGGTTGCAATAAGTTCGGCCAATATGCGAAGGAGTGTCCGAATGGAAGAGACACATCTCTTGATGAAGATAACAATCATTCCAGGGACATCTTCAATGATCAAAGGAATGACAGGTAATGCAGGTCATCAAGAAAATGGTCGATTCTTCAAAGAAAGCAAGACCCCAAATAGATGGGTGCACTCTCTAATTTGGTAGAGATGGAAACAATCGTGGGATTATAATTGGAGCCAATGCCACCTATCCTAGAAAGGGTGTAGGGAATGTTATCCCTCAATTGAATGAGGGTAACTCAATTCATTTACAGAATCTATTTTATGTACCTGATCGCAAGAAGAACCTGGTGTCCATTAATGGAAGTCAAAGGTTTCAAGGTGGCACTCATCGATGGAAAGGTACCTGTTTGAAAATAGAATTTTCAAATATGTTTCTGAGTTCAGGGTTGTATCAAGTTGCAGGAAGTCCACTGGGGACCATGTCCATTGACACATAGCACTGAAGGTCTGTGAGTCAGATGTTGACAGGGATGTTTGAATTCAAAAAGAGCATGAAAGTACATGTCTGAGATGTACCAAAAGAAAATCTTACAAGGGGACCATTCCCCTCATGTAGCAGGTCCATAGGTTTTGAACAACCTGAGGAGTTTGAGATTCATAATCGGGAATCTCATGTATACAGGTGGAAGAAAGCCCTATGGCTTGAAGCAAAACTCCCCAGGCATAGTATGAGAGGATTGATAGCTGTCAGATGAAGCTGAGATTCATTAGGAGTGAAACCGATCCAAACCATTACCCGAAGGTTGTGGATGATAGACCTCTCATACCAGCACCTTATGAGGACGACCTATTTCTGACAGGTGCAAACCCTCTCATTTGCAGAAGTAAGAGGGAGTTGGATTCTGAATGTGGAATGATAAACTGCAAGCCTGTGACTACCTCGAGGATATTAAATTTCAGAAGTTATATGGTAGTGATGTTGGACCAGATTTGGGAAATGCCTCTGAGTTTCATAAACTCATTGGCATTGATAGTCTTGGTGAACTTCCGTCCGGACATAGTTTTGCAGTTAGGATGGTGAGCTCATATTTGGTTGAGCCTCACTGGATTGGTGCCAAGAATATTCTAAGATATCTTCGGGGCACAATCTCTCATGGATTGAGATACACTGTCAGAAATATGAAACTGCATGATTATTTGAATGCTGAGTGAGCAGGCAGTGTGGAGGATCACTAGAGCACTTCTCAGTGCTGGTTCTCTTTGGATTCTGCTTTGATATCATGGATGAGCAGGAAGCAAATATCGGTTGCTATAAGCACCACCGAGACTGAATACATAGCTACGAGTATGATCTCGTGTGAAGCTGCATGGTTGCAGAAGCTCTTAAGTGAGTTGGTTGTACACATGATGAATACCACTGTGATTATCTGTGACAACCAGAGGTGGGATTCGATTATTGAGGAATCCCATATTTGATGATTGCTCCAGCAGATAGACATCAAATATTGCCTTATCTGGGATATGGTAAATTGATGAGTGAGGAGGCTCCATCACATTGAGACTGATGTATAGGTTGCAGACATTTTTTGTCAAAGCCTCGAGGAAAGGTCAAATCTGTAACTTTCCCGAACAACTTGGAGTCGTCGAGAGACCTTCTTATAAGGGTCCTACATGTTGCATGCATTGAGCTCTGGGAGCTCTGGGGGGCTTTGGGTACATACTGGAGCAACATACGACCACAGGGTGACTCACCCGCCCCTGGTGGTGCGCTATGGAATAGGATGATTCGTTCTCCTGTGGGCCAGGATGATTCGTTCTCCATGGTGACTATGGAACAGGATGATTCGTTCTCCGTGGCGACTGTGGAATAGGATGATTCGTTCTCTTATGGACCAGGATGATTTGTTCTCTGTGGCGACTGTGGCACAAGATGATTCGTTCTCCTGTGGGCCAGGATGATTCGTTCTCCGTGGCGACTATGGATCAGGATGATTCGTTCTCCGTGGTGACTGTGGAACAAGATGATTCGTTCTCCTGTGGGTCAGGATGATTCGTTCTCCGTGGCCACTATGGAACTGGATGATTCGTTCTCTTGTGGGCCAGGTTGATTCGTACTTCGTGGCGACTGTGGGCCAAGATGATTCATTCTCCATGGCATCCACTGATAGGATGATTCGTTCTCCTGTCAAGGCATCCTACCCATGCAGTCTAGGACTCATGGGAAGTACCTCTCATTTGATCAATGAGCAGGGAAATGAGGATAGGGACCATAGTAGTTCTATCGATGGACGCATCGTTGTATCTACTGTACTCCCTATGCTAGGATGACCTCCATTGATCTGGGATCAATGAAATTGATCTGAGATCAGTATGAGTGGTTTGAGACACTCTCTTGTGATATTGATCTGGGATCAGTATGAGTGGTTTGAGACACTCTCTTGTGATATTGATCTGGGATCAATAAAACTGACTTCGGGTCAGTAAGAGTGATGTGACACACTCTCTTTAGATGAAACTGACTTCGGGTCAGTAGAGAATGGTATAAGACATTCTCAATCAATTCTTCTTCTTCATGGTTCAGCAGAGCAGAGCAAAGCAAAGTAGAGCAAAGCAGAGCAGAGCAGAGCTCAGCAGATCAGAGCAGAGCAGAGAAGTGCAGGGCATTAATGGCAGAGATAGTACAGTCGGACATATGGATCAGCGGATGGAGTTCTCCCTAGTTGAAAGGGAGTGTTAAAATTGGCAACTAGGGTCAAACTCCATGTGGGTCATCTTATTTATGGCAACTGATATTTTTCTTGGATCCCCCTCATCGAGATGTGTAGGATTGATCTAAAGATCATCCTATTCCGATAAGTATTTATGAAGATATGAATTTATTTTGTTTATGGACAAATTGTCAAGTCGGCCAGTGACTTATGTAGGCTCAAAAGCCCAACAGTCATGTCTATTCAACCTCTACGTTTTAGTATAAATAGAAGAGGACTTGAAGTCATTTGTCACACACACACACTCACTCTTGTGATCTCACTTCATCCTGTTTTGGTTTTGATGAAGATGAGAGCTAGAGGGAGTGCCCT
>APFE030890790.1:0-21457 GCA_000404065.3 Pinus taeda | reverse complement strand
ACGTTTTAGTATAAATAGAAGAGGACTTGAAGTCATTTGTCACACACACACACTCACTCTTGTGATCTCACTTCATCCTGTTTTGGTTTTGATGAAGATGAGAGCTAGAGGGAGTGCCCTAGGGTATACGCTACCCTAGATAACATGCCCTAGATCTAAATGCAATCATGGGAGAATAAGCTCTACATTGCTCAAAAAGCCGAAAAAGTCGGAATTGTCGGAAAAGTTGGAACTGCTAGAAAAGCCGGAAAAGCTGGAACTGTTAGAAAAGTCGGAACTACCGAAAAAGTCGGAACTACCATAAAAGCCGAAAAATCCGGAACTACCAGAATTGCCGGAAAAGATGGAATTGCTAGAAAAGCTGGAAAAGTCGGAACTGCCGGAAAAGCTGGAACAGCGGGAGCATCTGCCAAAACAGTCGAAGCATCTATCTCCGAAGGAGAGAAGTATGCAAGGGACAACTAACTAACATTGGGACAGTTGTATGGTACTTAGCAACAAATACACCAAGCATGCAATGTTACAACTAGCATCTACCGAAACAACCGAGAATTGCCAAAACAACCAGAGCATCTGTCTCCAAAGGGGAGCAGTATGCAAGGGACAACTAACTAACATTGGGACAGTTGTATGGTACTTAGCAAGAAATACACCAAGCATGCAATGTTACAGCTAACATGCAAGGGACAACTAGCATGCAACAACAAGCATGCTAAGGACAACTAGCATGCAACAACAAGCATGCTAAGGACAACAAGCATGTTAGGGACAACAAGAAAGCAATGTGCAGCCAACACATAGGCCAGGATGGCAACATGGTGCAGCAATGGCACATAATGCAGTACAATGATGGGTACAGTCATGATTAATGAAGCGTGATGAGATGCAACATAGTGATGATGGGCGCAACATGGTGCAGCGCGGTGAGGTGCAATATGATGACGAAATGCAACACAATGATAGGTAAAAGGGTCACCTTGGAGAATTAGTTGAAGCAGCATGTCTTCAATTGATCTCATGTATCATCTTTTTAGAGATGATCTATGCTCTTATCTAGATAAGTCAAAGTGTTGACTTCTATTGGAAATGTACTATCTCTCTCTCTGTTGAACTATTGAAGAACATATAAGAACAATTGATCAAGGGTTTCCCCACATTGGGGTTTGTCCCTGGCTAGCGCCACATCTTGTGTCCTCTTGTCTTGGCTTGTCTTCTGCGATTTAAATTTATGTTCTATCTGCAGTTTACTTTAATGCTGATGTGATTGCTAATCTGGAAAAGATATTGAGCTAACTGTGAAAATTGAAATAAATTGCTCTAGCATAGAACATACCTAAAATTAACATAAATGCATGCAACAATTAGCCCTAGAACAATGAAAATCCCAATCCAACATATATGATAAAAGTAAACAAGAATAACATCAAAAGTACGTATTTACATGTAATAGAGTATATCCAAACCATTCACAATTGACAATAAAGAAGTTCCAAGAGAAGCTAAACCAATATCCATACATCAAAACTCATCCATAAAGCTCCAATTCATCCTTAAAAAAAGTGCGAAAATATCAAAAGAGATAAGAGATCCAAACCAAAGTGATAATGAGAAAATGAGCTTATCTCACTTTTATTTATACACAACTTAGGAGTTTGATTTAGCCTCCTTGGCCTACATAAGCCCCAAAAATAAAATAATGTTCTAATAATACAACTTTTGGTGACAAACCCACCAAATTAGCTTGTAAATGAAAAAGTAAGCCTATCAAGAGGTCAAATAATAATCTATGCATGTCGTAGGACCCTATAAGAGGCCTAATGAGGTCCATGGGTGCCACAAGGAAGAATAGGACCGTCAAAAGTAGTGGACAAGGGGTTGGCCCCTTGTAATAACCTGTGGTGCTCCAAATGACATGTGGGGGTACACAAGTGTCCTCATGGGTCTCCAAACAAATCGAAGATGCCTGTAGATCGTCTGCAAGGGCTAGGATGATGGAGTTTCATCGTGCAAGCCCTGGATCATCTGCCAAGTGTATGGTGTAGATCTGGGTCTTGCTGGGCATGACGGATCAGGGGCATCTTCCTTGTCCAATAAGTGAACCACGAGCAATCTCTGAATGGTTGTGGGAATCCATGGAGTTCAATTTGCTGTTGTGGAGGCCCATGGCTCTCAATGCGCACCCTACATGTACCAATGTAGCCCTCTGGAGGATTAGGACCCCGTATAAGGAAACCAAACCCCAAATGGAAACCATTTGCAATCCTGCATAATATCTAATGTGTCCCCTAGCCTTCAAGTACAACAAGTCATTAGAGAAATCAATTAACTGAGCTTACCTAGTCATGGACCACCGTTGGGGACTTCATAATGGCCTGCCCTTCCATAATGGACTTCAAGATATACCAATGTCTCCTAAACTCCCAATGGGGTTAACCAAGTATCCTATTAGGTGGTTTCTACTTTTAAGGGGGATAATATTCAAGGTACATCCTTCAAAAGGTGGTGGCATGTGACAAATATGGTGGATGAAGTAGAGGATGAGAAGGGGCAACCCTCGGTCACATGCTAGGGTGCAAGGGTAGCTAACAAGAGTGAAGCCCACAATTGGGTTTATAATGTATTGGATGGAGAAATTGTGGTACAGGTGCATCGACCTTGATTTTCCACCCTTCTTTTATGCCTTTTTCATTTTTATGACTTTCTTTGATTCACTGCTCAAGGCTTAAGGGGGTAGAGTAGGATGTGTAAGATATAGGCTCATAGAACCTGTAGGAACCAAGGTGATGGCCATGATGACGGGGTAAAGCTCATGTATTAGCTTTTGCTCACGTGCTAAAAGTTTTTTTCCTAACCATCTTTCGCATTTTGTGGTACTTTTCTTGTTGAATGTGGGCATATATGCTTTTAACTTTCTTTTCATCTGCATCAACCTCCGGGCTTCATTCCAGGCCATGACCCAAGGTGTGGGCAAGGGGAAGGGGCAAACTAACCCTATGTGGACCCAAAGGAGGAATGTGGACCCAGGCAGAAAAAATGATAGATGGGGTAGTAATGAATGGAAAGAGGGTAATATAAGATAAAGGAGTAGGACCACACAACCAAAATCAGGGTCTTCCATGAAATACCATCCCTGGAACCAAATGGTCAGTAAAAGAGATCCCACAGGACTAGAATTCAAGGTTAATTCCTAAAGGGGTCTAGGGAATAAAAGCACATACCTCGCCCATTCTTTCCGTCGAATCCCCCCATTAATCCATGCCCAAAAGTGTCCATGATAAGCAAACTACAATACTCAATTTCCAAATGACAAGGCATACCTTTAGATTTGGGAGGTCCACCTTCAAACATATGATCATGGTAGATGGGTGAGGGACCACATGGCTGGCTCAGGAGGCAAAGAAGATGGCCCAATGAGCTAGCTAGTGGCTGCAAGGGGCTGCTAGCTGCCGACTAAGGACCATCTTGGAGAGACTTTTCTCCTAGGGATATCACCCACAAATTGGTGGGCAACATCTGGCTCCAACTAGGGCATGATCTCTCGAAGAAGTGGGCGAAGCTACTCGAATGATAGGTCACGAGAACTCCAACAATCTCTTGGTTACCGTAGGTCTGTCACCTACACATACAATAGATGGAAAAACACAGGGAAACAAGCTTTCATGACGTATCATGATCGCACATGCTAATATCTTAGGCCATAAAACCAACAGAAAAATAAAATGTGCAAATATGCATCTATCTACCAAGAGAAAATCATATGATGTTATTTCTAATGCAAAAATCAGCATGCAATGCATCCTACCCTACCATGCATATGATACAATGTCAAGCCTCAAGATAATACTCTAGGAGTTTCCCATTCATGGAAAGGGGAATGGCTTCTCTGTCCGGTGTTTCTAAATGATATGAGTTCACTCCTGCCACACCACTTATCTTGAATGGACCTATCTAGAGGTTATCCCACTTTTTGTGCATACCAGGTTTTTCTCTTCTTTTATCCCAGCACAAGGTCATCAGGATTGAAGGCTTTGTGTTGGATATATTTGAAGGCGGCTTTCATTTTATCATGACTACGACCAATTTGTTCAAAAGATTTCCTTCTATTTTCGTCGCTTTCAATTAGTTGATCAATCTAGGATTGTATGGCGTTTTGTTGTTCGGGGAAAGTTTTCAGGCATTCAAGGATGGGAAACTACATTTGCATAGGTAATTTGGCATCAGAATCATAAATCAATTGGAATGGGCTAAAACTAGTGGAAGCCTTCACGGTTATTCGGTCAACCCATAAGGCGTATTTGATCTTTCTATCCCACCCCCTTTTATTATCACCAATGGTTCTTTTGATAATTTTTATGAGGTTCTTATTACTCGACCCAACCTGCCCATTTCCTTGAGGGTAATAGTTGGAAGAATGAGATAATATTATGTCATTATTGTTACATAGGGATGTCAGATCCATGGAATCAAAAGCTTTGGCGTTATCAATGACAATCTTGGCAGGAACACCATATGTAGTAATAATCTTATCCTCAAGGAAATTCATAACCACTTGGTCAGTTTCCTTCTATGCCCATTGCTAGAATCGTCCTTGAATTCATCCATAAAATCTAAGCCCCATTGTTGGAAAGGTGCGTCAATAACAACATTTTTTAATGGCATAGCGGCAAGGTGCTGCTTCCCAATGAATAGTTTGCAAGGTTGGCATCATTTTACAAAGTTAAGGGTGTCCACAAAGATGGTCGGCTAGTAATATCATGCTCCCAAAATTTTATGAGTGGTGGTTTGGGCAGCATAATATCCACTGCAAAAACCAACATGGAATTCGTTCATCAATTTTTCAAATTATTCCTCGCTAAATGTTATGCAACCAGCTCACAAAAGAAGAGATAGATCAATGACTTCAAAATTAGCCTCTTCGAGGGGGAAACCTCCTTTACATTACACAAATAAAAAAAATTTGGATGATACAAATGACAAGATCTTCTTTCTATATATAGGAGTCTAAGGGGTCACAATATAATCAGAGCCAACATAACAATAATAATGTAAGGGCACAACGATAACAATAGTGGACTTATATGGGGCACAATAATAACAATATGGGGACTACATGGGCACAACAATACAATAAGGGGGTTGCACTAATAACAATAAGGGGCTACACTAGTAGTATAGGGACCTAACATGCCCCTCTCCTTAAAAAAAGTGTTGTCCTCAATGCTTGAGTAGTTCTGGATGCTTCAGTATAAAATTCTCATGCTGCATGCAGAATCTTTAGTGGTTAAGTTCTTCCACTTGATGAGATACTTTAAAATTGATCGATTTTTTAGCTGTCGGGTTCTTATTTCTATGACTGCTTTAGGTTCTAATATGATTTTTCCTTCCTCGTCGAGTTTCGACATTATTGTTCGAAATGGGAGCTTGTCACCTATAGCCTTCTTTAAGCATGAAACATGGAAAACTAGGTACACTTGGAAAGATGCAAGAAGCACCAATTTGTTTGTATGCCATAGTACCAATATTTTGCAACACCTTGTAAGGACCATAATAATTTGGTGATAATTTATTATCCTTCTTAGCTTGCTTGAGGGACATTTGTGTGTATGGTTGTAGTTGTAGCCTCAGATGTGTTCTAGCCACGAAATTTGGTGGAGAGGCTAGAATACATGAGATCTCCAAAACCTAGAAATTACGCCTAGAAATGACTTAATTAGATTATTAACCAGTTTTTAAATATTTCCCAAGTCTAAACTTAGGGAATATAGTTAATTAATTAGTATTAATTAAGTCAAGGTGAGAATGTTCCTAGCCATCAATTATGTTTTAATCTTGGTCGTTGGTAATCCAACCAAGGATTATAGGAGGAGGTCGATGTGGTGATGGAGAAAACACTTGCGCAGTTCAATTTTTTGGCAGATCGATTTCCAGAGAAGCAACAATCAGTTGCCGAAGAGATCCAAAGATCGAAGTAGTGAGTGAGGGGAGGAGATAGTGAGACTGGAGGAGGCATTCCAAATCCAACGAGTGCATTTGCAGAGAGGCAAAAGAGACACAGAGGGGTTGACGTTGGGGCAACATAACAGCCTCTAGAGGCAAGATCGATTTGTTGAGAGGGAGAGACATCTTCGGTTCCAGAGGCTGGGAAGGGGTCCCAGAGTGTCGGAGAAGCATCTTTCCAGTCAGCAGAAGGACTTCATCAGAGACTGGTCTGAGGCTAGATGTAAAGCAAGATGAGCAGAGGCTAACGCAGAGGTTCAAAGGGCTGAATTTCTGCAGGCAAGTCATGCTGGGAGTTTGTTTGTGGGGTGAGGAAAATTCCTTACTAGATTTTTGCCAGTATTGTTTCTCTGTAGGATTGCCAGATTTCAGCATCAAGTTGTACTCATAATTTCTCATTGCTGCATAGTAATAAAACCCTCAGTTGCTGCACCAGTTTTCCCACATTGGGTTTTTGTGGGGACTTTTGTCCAAAAATAATTACATTAATTGTATGTCTATGCTAGCATTTCCAGCTCCCAACATTTTATTTTTCCGCAAAATTTTATTTGTGAAGGCTGCATTGTATTTATTTCGATATTTGTCGTAGAAAATAAATTGTTAATTAATAACAATTAGGAGAAATGATATGCATTACTGCAATAGGGTTCCAGTTTGTAATTTTCACACTAGGTCTCATATAAATAAAACTCAACTTCATTTGTTTTGGATCATCATGACACTTAGGAACTTCGACCTTCTTGGCAAATCTGAAATTTTTCTTTGTATTAACTATTGGATGCCTTGCATGCATTTTGATATTTGGAGCTGAAATTTGATTTTCTTTGGAGCTATCTCTTGATTTCTGGATGGATAAATCATATTGTCATCTTGTAAGTGCCTCTTGTTGAAGTTTCATTCTTGAAAAATATGTAATGTATGGAACTGTTGCAACTAGATTAGTGTTATATTGTGCCCTAATTGTTGAACATTTATTTTGAGATCTATTTGGTAGGAAATTTCACATGTTACTCATAGCATGATATGTGATGAAAGTTCCTAGTGGATGAAATTTTGTTTTTCCTCCATAAAACTCCATAAATTTTGAGTGGGTAATTGTTGAGTTTTGGTAGTTAGGCCATCAATTCTTGACCTCCTTAAAGACAATTATGGAAAATATGAAGCATCCAGGACTCCATAAGCCCAAAGGATAAGGAACTGGTCCAAACCATTTCGTGATCAAATACTTCTTCCTCCATAATTTATTCCCCCAAAGTTCTGGTCCCCTCTTCTTGGACGATTAGCTTAGGGCATCGAGCAAAATTCTCTAGAGTGAAAGGGTGGATTCTGGGATCATAGACTTCAAGCTTAGAGTCCTAGCAACAAGTCCTCAAAGTTTGACAAGCATCCCTTTTGTTTTCATCCATAGAAAACCCTTGCCCAAGGTGTGTCCTAAAAGGGAAACCCTAGTTTTCATTTCCTTGACTTGGGGACTTCTTCGAGGGATGTATGAGCTTAGTATTCATCGGAAAAGATCACAAGAAGCCTTTTCTTCTCCTTGCCTTGATCTGGGGACTTCCTTTAACCACAATAATTCACAAAACCCTAGAGCCCGTGCAACTTTCTTCTAGGTCTCTAATAGGGAACGCAAACCCTTTTAAAGTGCCATACCATCACATAGAGCTTCCCTTAAGAATTCCTACCTCGTCACATAGTCCCTAAAACCATAGAACATCAATAAAAAGTGATTGTTTATCTACCAGAACTCCTCTCGTCGGTGAAAGTCCGTAAAGAGCAGGGGATACTTGTTGTGGTGACAGTGGGACATTGTCCCATTTTTATCTCCTAGTTTAGCTCTTTGACACTTAGGCTTTCCCTCCTTAGGGCCTCCTAGATTTTGTGGTAACAAAACCTACAACATAAAAGTAAATGGCTTGCCACATTCAAGGAGGCGATAACAAAAGAACATCTTAATGAAGGCTGAGAAGTGAGTGAAGGTGAGAAAAGGAGAAGGAAGGAGAGGCGGCAAAGATAGGGATGAACAAGTGGAGGAAAGAGAGATCAAAGTTACTGAAGTCAGGACCAAAAAACAGAATCAAATACGCAAAAGGGGACAACAATAGAGATGAACAACTGAAGCCAAGAAGTAAGAGGTGGCAACACTAGTTGAGATTACAAATGAAAGAGGTGAGAATTGACAACTTTGGACCACAAATAGTGAAGGAAAGAAGAAAAAGTTGATAATGCTAGTGTTGAACTGGGGAATGCAATAGACGAGTGGAAGCAATCATTGGAGCAATGGTTGGAGATGTGATCCCATAGCTACAGTCTATAGGATGCGACCACCAAGACGAAAGTCCCTAATAGGCAGAGGAGAGGCATGATTATTGGTTCTCTAAGGAGAAGCCATCTCAAGTTGGGCCCTACCTGAGAAGACAACCTAGAGAGACCCATTAGTGGTGATGTAACCTAGGAAAGAGAAAAACAAATGAAACAAAAAGAGAGAATATAGGAGGACTTCCCCAAGTTGATTACGAAGTAAAGAAGTATAAAGGAGAAAGGGTTCATGAGTAGAAGTATGAATGGGGGTGTTATTGCATGAAAGAGTCGAGTTATCCCAGGTACCAGTGCAGGAGAATAGAGGTTTGTTTAGCTGCATTCAGGGATGCCACAGGCCTAATAAGCTAGGCCACAGGTCTATATGAAGTAACTAAAGTGATACAGAGCGGCCGAGATGTTTAGGTTTGTGGTAGAGTTGTAAAAGAGGCTGACGTTTGTGGAGATAAGGTGCTAGGTGATGGAAGGGTTCTTCAAGGGTTTGAACGATAGTCTTTGTGCCCTAGTTAGGGCTTCTCTCTATGGTATGCTTCCCTTAAGAGTCTTCTCATAAGTATGATAAGTTTCACTCTGATTTTTTGTCCATGGGACAAAGGAAAGAGACCCTAAGAAGGAGGCATATGGATTGTGATTTGGGCCGCAAATTCTGGACTATGAATTGTTGAGATCATTTTTCCATAATGTGAAATATTTTCATGAAATCTGTGTTCATATCGAAGTTTATCTTTCTTGGTTGATTTCAAATATTCCTAAGGAAATTTGCAAATAACTAAAGAATACTACACAGACTAACTAGATTGATCGATTTGAAGAGAATCTTTGTCACTTGTAAAGGGGTGTCTAGGGTTTCACATCTCTCCCGTTGAGTTTGTTTCTCTTTGTTGTGTCCTAGTGCTCCCCCCCAAGGGTTTCAATTTATTTTGCATCATAGTTGAGCAATTGGTTGACGACTTTCCCCTAAGTAGAATCCTTTTTAGTAGGGCTTGATTTCAAAACTTTTTCTTGATTAGGCTTGAGGTGATTTAGATTCTAGAGTTCCACCTCTAGCCATAATCCACAAGCATGGATCAATCAACTTAAGACGGGCTTCAATTTGACCCCACAGCCCTAGTGGAAAGAAGGCACACTCCTCATCTCTTTTTACTAAATTCTGCGACTGCCCTTAATTTTTTTTATTTAAAAAGCCTTAAGAAGAGAAAAAAATACATAAAAATAAAATATAGAAAAATATAAGCATCAAAGATAAAAATTGATCTAGAGAATTTCTTTACTTTTATGTCTAAATACGATTTGACTGAGTACATTTTGGTTCTAACTCATTTTTTAGAATGATGTGCCACATTGAATATCTAAGAAAGCTAGTGCCCCCTCTCCTTTCTTGAATTTAATGTTGATATAACAAATGTGTAAAGGTTTTGAAGGAGATTTTAGAAATCTGATTTAATCTTCAGTAATTATAGCTCAAGTATTGGTAAAATCCCTTGCCATGAGATACATGAAAAGTTTATTTTAACCCTTCTAATCCCCAAAAACATTTCTAAAGTCTTTTAATTGAATATCACTCACCTTTGAAAGTTTTTTCAGTTGTACTAACAATTGCAATAGATTTCATACTAATTGGGACACTTTCATTTTTCAACCCCCAGGAATTGGTCCCCCAAAACTGAGTAACAATTTCCACATTTGAATAAAATTTTGAATAATCAATACTTTGAAGTGCTACTATGTTTATTTTCATTATATTTCATTATAATATCATCTCGAATTCAGTCATAAATTTCTATAGCATTTTTGGGCTTATGGGAGGACCTAGTGTTGACTTTTCTTTTTTGGTTTCGACAAAACTTCATGTTTGCAGGTGTGTAAATGCAAGGTAAATCATCATTTCATGGTTTAAATCCCGACATGGTTGAGGGCCTTCCTAATAAATCGTGGTACTTTTGTCAAGGTT
The DNA here is from genome assembly GCA_000404065.3 of Pinus taeda. Classification (NCBI taxonomy): domain Eukaryota; kingdom Viridiplantae; phylum Streptophyta; class Pinopsida; order Pinales; family Pinaceae; genus Pinus; species Pinus taeda. The sequence continues at coordinate 11,193 of APFE030890790.1, read as the reverse complement.
ACTTCATTCATAAATTTAGTATTTTCTTCATTGGGTTGTCTTTTTACAGTAAAATATCATAAATAAGATCAAATCTATTTTTTCTCTTTAAATCCTAACCTTCACCATTTCGCTGTTTGTAGGCTCTGGTCATCCTAATACTATTGGTTATTCTTGTGTAGTTTGGAATACCCCCTATCGCATTTTAGGAGTTGCCCAAAAGTGAGAGGAGAGTGTGCTTAGGTGACATTTAGGTGCATCTCATGTGTGCTTACCATTTGGAATATTGGCCAAGCCTTTATAAGCCTGCTAATATGAGTGGTAATAGGTCTCTAGGGTAGGGGTTTAGTAAATTTAAAATCCCCCTCCACCAAAAAGAATTAGAGAGACTTCACTTGAGATATAGAAGAGTTAATGAAATCTCCTTACTAAAGTTAGTAAAATGTGGCATGATAGTTAAAGTGAGGCAATATGCTACCATAGGGAAGAAGGAGAGAGGTGTTACAACTCAATCTTGGTGAAAATTAAGAAAAAGTAAGAGGACGCAAATGAGAAAAGGGAAGGCTAATAGGTCCATTAAGATTTTACCCTTCATTAAATGCCTAGTGCCATAGATTAATTACAATTCACGTGTAGATAACAACCAATTAAAAAACGAAACCAAACTAACATGGGGTTATCTCATAAATCTCCTTTGATGAGATAACTAACCTAAGTGCTAGATATGTTAGAGAGGAAAACCAAAACAATCTAACCTTGTTTCCCCAACATAGATGATCGTTGGGATTGAGCAACTTCCATGTGATATTGCACCTATTGATGATCCTCCCAATGTTGAAAGGTTGCGCTTGAAATATTGGGTGTTGGAATTTTTGATGATGTGCCTGTTGCTTACCAAAATGGATATACCCATAGGAGAAAACTTTTCTCCTGCATTGGATAGCCAGTCGGAAAACTAGCCAGCCATCAACCTTTTATATCCATTTCTTTATGATGATATGCCATGGGCCTTTGTCATTTACATCCACCACATATATATCCCCATCCGACATTTCCTCTTGGATGAAAGTGAGCTTCTATTCAAAATGCGCTTGGATTAGTTTGAAATCGAGTGCTTATACTTGTCTATTTTGTGCATTTAGTATCTATAAACGGGTGATTTAGAAGATTGATCAATCTTGACTGTAAATCTATTATATCAGCTTACTAGGCGGGTTAATCTTTAGCCCCAGTCTAGTGGGACCTCCCTTAAGGCCTTAGGGTTGTAGGAGGGGCACTTAGTAAATACAGATTGAAATAGCATGTTCATCTTTCCCTACATCATACTTCCCACTTCCCATACCACATTACAAGCACCTTATACTACCTCCATTCTTCAGGTCTAACTTGTCATTGGTTCATTGGTATTTGGCACTCTCTTGTCCACACTCCTTGAGTAGGAGAAACGTTTCCTTGGAGGTTAATGCAGCTAAAAGAATGGAAAATCATATTATGGCCACAATGAAAGAAAAAGAAGAAAATCAAAATGTAAAAGATGGTCAGCATAGAAGTTAGTGCATTGGAAAAATCTTAGCATGAGCTCTACCCACCTCATTGACCATCACTCGGTTCCTGAGAACTTGATACTCCATTTCATTAAAAGGAACCCTTTCATGTCCCAACCCTGATGAGCGATAAATTTTCTCATCTCAAGGGGTAAAATCAAATGCTAAATCATAAGAGCAAGCTCTAACCCTTAAGTTATGCACCCAAACTAAAAAGAATTATGATGAAAAAGTAAAAGGCACACTAAAGGGGTGGAAAACGTAGGCTGATCAAGGCAACTCATATCTGCACAATTTCTCCCTCCTTCTACATCTATACACCCAAGATGTGGACTCGCCATAAGATAGTCCCCTTGACCATGGCACTTGCCCATGAAGACTTTCCCCTCTGTTGCCACTCATCTACACTAACACCTATTGATTGAGACCTCGACCTTGGAAATGCCATCTCCCCTCGGGTTGACCATTAGCCACCTCTATCAAGGTAGGGAACACCTTTATGGGTCTTGGCCTAGTTAAATATCAGAAGGTGATCGATGTTTGAAGTATTAATATGTCCTAAACATACAATTTTGATCCACTTAGATCTCATATGATGTTAGTCTCTAATGGATGGTTGCTTGCATTTGAGTTCATGTAAGTCTTGTTAGCTTGTCTAGAGTAGCATAGGCCTTGACAACACCCACTACATAGGTATCCAGGTGCTCCAGAGAGATTGATGACTTAGCAGATACAACATTGCCCACTTACTTCAAAGCATTGGGCATTACGATGACTTGAGCCAGTGATACATGTCCCAGAGCACCCCCAGGCTAGCCTTGACACTACCTGATGGGTAGGCCATGACTCAAAGCCCAGATGAGGATGGTATTAAATGAGATAATTAGGAAGGCTTTGTTGCACCTAACAAAGCCCTAGTGCTAGAGAAAAGAGGCTTTGCATTGACCATTGGAGACCCACGGAGATGATGTGGTGACACCCCAACTGGATTTGGGACCCCTTGGGCTAATAATTCGACCTACTAGGTCTCATATAAATAAAACTCAACTTCATTTGTATTGGATCATCATCACACTTGGGAATTTCAGCCTTCTTAGCAAATTTGAACTTTTTCTTTGGATTAGTTATTAGATGTCTTGGATGCATTTTGATATTTGGAGCTTGTTACCACTCAAACTAGCAGGGGACCTAAGGGGGATCCTAAATGGAAAATGCTAGGCCAAGGGCCAAAAATGGAAACTTAGTCCATTGTCACCTCAGTTAAGGCTCCCTTCTATTTACGGGTTTCACCAGTGGGAGGAGACTCGATATGCATTAGGGGAATTTTGAGGTCTAACATGGACCTCCCAAGGAAATTATAAAATAATAGTGGAAATAACAAAATAAGATTAGATTACATCATCAAATTTTAGAGGGAAAAAAGAAAAAATATTTTTTCAACTTGTATTTTCAACTTATCTCCCTATGGGTTTACTCAAATTTCAAACAACAAGACTCGTTGGATGCAAAATTTGATTCCTCATCTAAGGAGTACCCATGTTACATACTTTCGATGTACCCTACTACACGAAAGATGAGAAATACATGAAAAACGTGATTGCAATCACAGTTTTTCATGTATTCCTCAGTTTTCGTGTAGTAGGATCCATCAAAAGTATGCAACGTGGGTACTCCTTGGATGATGAATTAAATTTGCATCCAACGAATACTCCCGCTCGAAATTTGAGTAAAACCTTAGGGAGATAAGTTGAAAATACGAGTTGAAAAAGTAGTTTTATTATTTTTTAATCATTTTACATTTTTACTCCAAAAATGTTGAATCATCCCCCATGGTTGACATCAACATCTTGAATCCCATTGGTTCTTATAAATTTTATTTTGGTTGTACATTTTTCTTAGGAGGCCCATTTTAGACTTCAAAATTCCCCTACTGTATGGAGTCACTAATAAATGATAAGTCAATGGATATGAGAGACCCATATGAGCCCTTTCCTAAAAAAGTTTGAAGTACTGTATGGAGTCACTAATAAATGATAAGTCAATGGATATGAGAAACCCATATGAGCCCTTTCCTAAAAAAGTTTGAAGGATAGAGCTTGCTTGCTTTCTAAGCAAGGTACTATGTATTCTAGGGAAAGGAAGAGAGCATTTTGAGGTTAGGTTTATGGGATAAGACTTGTGAAGGAGTTCCCTAATCCCTAGAATCCTTGTTAGAATTGGTTATCCCAGATGGTTCTTGAAGAATGATCTTTTAAAGGGGTGGGACCACAAGGGGCCAAGTGTACCCGGTCTAGGGTATGAGGAAAGTATGTAGCAACCAATGATATTCTTACCCTAGACAAGGTGGGTAAAGGACCAAAGAGAGTAATTTCACCCAAAGATGTTGTTTTGACCCTATGAGGTACTAGCCTTGGGGATGGCAGGGCAAGTTTTGATCCTGGAGCTAGGGCTTGGCTTTTCTCCCAACTCCACTGTCAGAATTTTTTCAAAATTGGAGGAAATCTAGAGGAAACACTAGCGCAGGGGACCCTAGGAGATCGAATTCTTTTGATGGCTAGCTTATCGAGACATTGATGCCCTAGGTACCCCACTGTGGTTAGTCCTGGAAGGATGTGAAAGAATATGAGTTGTAGTGACCACCCTTGGTAGATCAATGCCTTAATATTTAGGAGAATGGAGTCTATGTTGAGTATGAGTAGGATTTCTTGATTCCCAATCTAGGAGGCCTCAAGATCACTTTGTTTGCCTTCTAGGTCAAGAAGAGGCAACCTTGCAGCTTTTATACTTTGATGTGCAAGAGGAATAGCTTCTCAAGGTTAAATTTGTTGATGGAATTACCCCTAGGAGATTTCACTCCTATTACATGGCCCATACATTGAGAGATGCTATAATAGAGACAAATTCCACAATTTTAAGCGATAAATGCATGCAACAATTAGCCCTAGAACAACGAAAATCCCAGTCCAACACATATGACAAAAGTAAAACAGATTCATAATTTCTTCTGAAAAGTACATCGTTGACAATTTGATATTGCCTTGCTTTTAATCTCAAGGCTCTTTTCTTTGTGTAATTCAATTGGGCTGGTGCATATCCATTTTTCAAGTAAAATATGATATCATCGTACCTTCAAGATCAAAAGGATCTTTTGGTGGTTTCTTCTTAGATTCATCTCTGAAGGTTACTTTCTTAGATTTCCTTTCTTCTAATGTGTTTCTCTTTTCGACAGCTAGGATGTGTTTTTCTACAGCTATTGCCTCTTTCATATTTTCTGCCAAGGTTGGTTTGGCAACTCTATCAACGAAGATCGTTGTGTTTGACGGCAGGGCAGAGATGTACCACTCATTTTGGACCTCGTCGCTAGGATTAGATGTCGCTGGTATTTTATTCAATAGTTTATTGAAGCGAGAGTTAAAGTCCTTGATAGGTTCTCTTGGCTCAGCTTTCAAATTGGAGAGATCATTAATTAAGGTAGTTGTAGATCTATCATCTCCAAACTTTGTTAAAAATTGTTCTTGAAAAGCATCTCAATTGTTAATAGAACCTGATGGTAACGAAAAGTACCATGATCCTGCTGTTCCCAGCAAAGTATATGGGAATAGTCTTACAAATGCGTCTTCCTCCTCTACTTGATTCAAGTTAATGGACAACATAAAATTATTTATATGTTCCTCAGCCAATAAGCCATTATCAGGATTGAATTTGGGCAGCCATTTTTCTGGATGTGCTGGTAATTGATGTAAAGGACCAGCCATCCTAACAGCCCCTCGGTTTGTCCATGGCCTTGGAGGATTTTGTGGGGGTTTCTGTGCCATTATTGGTATGTGGGTAGGGAAAGGTGTTGCAATAGGGTTTGAAGGTGATTGGGTAGAGGAAGATATAACTCCTGTACCTGTGCAAATCACGATCTGGAGTGGTGGGATAGATGATTGATCTTGTGAGGGTATAGATGGGATGGATGAAGACGATGATAAAACCTTGCGGTGAGATTCGAATGGTGTCTTCTTAGCTTTCTTCTGGTTTGGAAGAGGAAATTTGAACAAAGGTATTCCGAACTTTTCGTTTTGTGCTCTAGTTAACGGCCGAGATGGAGTGAATTGAGAAGTAACACTATCCGGAGATATCTTAAATTCTTCTTGTGATACCGAAATTCCCTGTAATTTGTGAATCAAATATTGAACTTCAGGGGCTTCGGTAAGAGAAGAAAGCTATATATCGATTGGGTTTTCAACAATGGGTCGTATAATATCCTGTGCAACTTCTCGCTTAGGGTCAGGGGATTTAAAAGACTTTTGAGAAGTTGGAGGTGAGGGTGAGGGAGTTTTACTCTTAGAACGGCCTGTTAATTTGGATTTACTTGCCATTCACAGTTCACGCCCTCCTTCTAGCGCCAAGATGTTGAAGCCTCAAAAATTGTTGCCTCCACATGGGGGAAAACCACTTGGTCCGAACCTTGATTGGCAGTTCCTTTTCCATTTAGAGTAGTGGCTCCGACTGGGGATAATGGGACCAATTTCCCAATCTGTTTAATGCTTGTGCTAAATGGGGTGATGTGTGATGTTTTTAGAGTAACATTTAAACTAACGTTAATATAGTCTAAACTAATCAACCACAAATGCATTTAGCTTCTAATTTCTAAAAACTATCTAATCATAATATACCCGGGATAAACTTGATGTATGTGATCTACAATAATTTCTAAAAGCAATTGGTAATAAAGATCATTCAATTACGATTATAAGTGAATCAGTGAATCCGTTTTAACAATAGTCGTTTCGTATAAACAGTTAGCCGAAACGATTGTGAGAAATATATCGCATAAAGAGTTATTCATATATTCAGCATAAAATAAAGATCATCATCAGACAGAAGTGCAATAACGATAATCGAAATTCAAACATTCATACATAAATAATTTGAAAAATAAATGATTGCTTAATACATAAGTAAAAAGGATTACGAGATAAAAGTACCATTTATAATACATCTTGCTCATGTGTTTTAGCAATATTGATCTATCTTCAATCCAATCAACATCATCTAAGAGTACAAAAGTGCAATTTCAGTAGAAGATGCTAAGTCAAATAAAAATAAATCATGTTCCATATATTTAATCAGAACTTCCTCAAAGGGACAAAATTGAATGTTTTGAAGAGAGTTTCTGATAAAATTCTAGACCCCTCTCTAAATGCATGAGAGGGGTTTAAATACTAAAACTATAAAACTAAAAATAGATTATTACAAAAATAGTAGAGAAGGTTTAAACGACAAATAAAATCAAAATTAAAGTAAACAGGGTGACTAACTATGTTGTATTCGATCCTTCAGGTCGCAAATATTCACCATAGGCTTCAGCTGTGTAGGCTGGCCGACTTCAGCTTTCAACTATCCATCGAATACGACATCGGTCAGTGTTGGCACCATTTTCTCGGCAGAAGTGGTTAGGCATCACAGGATCATCCATTGGTTGTGAGGTTTGACCAAATGTTGCCAATATGCCTCCCAGTCTAGCCTAGTCATTTGCCTTATCACTTCTGCTTTTTTTTCCGCTCCCTGTTTCCATTGTTGTTCAAGTTGTTTCGCATCTGGAAGGAACCCTGGAAGGGACTCTGCCACTAGATTGGCACCATGCAAATTCTCATTAATATTTTCTATGATAATTTTTGTTGTTGGTGCTGCGTCTGCTGTTGCCTTTTCTGCTTCTTTAAGCCGATAGTCCCAACTTGCAAACAAAATTTCTTTATGTGATTCTTCTAGCTTGGGCAGGTCAGCTTTTCTCCCACCTTTGTATTTTACCAGGCGATGAAATCAAAGACCTTTTTAAAGATCTCATCATATTCAAGTCGCATTTCTACGACTTGACTTGTTAGTTTATCACTTGTTTCACAATAAGATTTCCAGTGTGAAATATTCTGGCATAGTAATTCTTTCTGATGTGTCAACTAGGAATTAAGTCCGAGTACTTCGGTAATAAATTGATCAATTTTTGGATTGTCTTTATGTAGATCAGTTATTGCCTGCACATGTGCCCAATTTTGATCAAACTACCTAATTCAAGACTTAAAATATGGTAGAAAAAGCTTAACATGCTTGATCGATGATTTTGACTTGATTGAAAGGTAATTTTTTGCTAAGGGTGTGCCGCGTGACAAAGAAGTCCAACAATTAACACCACCAACACTAGGGTACATACAGGGCTTGGTGCTCTTGATTAAATGCTAATCACATACCTTCATACTTGATATAATCTAATGAAATGCCACAATCCCATTGATCCTGAATTCCTGAAAACTGTTAAGTCTAGTGAATTTTGAATAGGATATGAAATTCTATTTTCTCCATATGAAGTCCAATGAGGTTGGAACCACTCTCAAACATACTGAGTCATTTCATGGTAATGTTAAAAATTTAAGTAAAAGGATGAAAATGAAAAATAAAGGAGAATGTCACTTTTACTTTAAGAATTTAACATTACCATGAGGGAGCATCTGCAATATTTATATTTTTTTGCCTTCATTCCTCACCCTAACTCAAGGAGGACCCACCCCCAACAAGCAAACTCACCTAAAATTAAAAAAAAAAATTGAAAAAAAAAGATTTTCTAAACAGCGTGGTTCTTTTCTGGAATCGTACGGAAGCGTCACGCTTCCGACGCCCGAAACACTGTATGAAGCGTGCTTCGGAGGCCTGGAAGCGGCGCTTTCGTACCACGCTTCCGAATTTCCAAGAAGCGGCAAAAAATTCGGAAGCGCGCTTCCGGCCAAGCTTCCTAGGCGCTTCCGTACGGGACGCGCTTCGGGGATTGGAAGCGAGGGGAGGGGGGGGCGCTTCGTGCAACATTGGTTGCACCACTATTATTTTTATCATTTTGAGTTTCCCAGTTATTATATCATTTGTGCGTTTTTGCTGGGGTTTTGGGGAATATCTTTGAAACGCGATATTACAGTGGTATCAGAGCATAGATCTGGTTCAACCTGTGGAGCTAACAGTCTATGACATCGAGGGAGAAACCCTACATCTGTTACAGAGGTAGGAAATACAGAGACATTGAGCATAGGTTGGAGAACACCTACGGAGAGGGAGACTATGTTCGGGTAGAGGACGCAAAACAAGAGGAGCCTGTGGTGGACGCAGAGCAGAAGGATCCGATGGCAGATGAGGACAAGAGGAGATTTGCGGACATGCTCCTCAAATCAGTGTAGGATCTATCGAGGCAGATTAAGGTGATGGGGCAGAGATTCACAGCAGTGGAGGCTAGACAGCATGAGAACCCACGGGTTTTCCACGTTGGTGAGGGATCGAGTACATCTCACCATTTTCCAGAGCAGGGTGCCACTCAGCATGATATTACTCCGCAGATGGCCTCACATGCCCCTACACGCTCTACCATGCCCACTTTCTTAGGAGCAGACATGGGGGCCGGAGCCCAGTAGGAGGCAGAGCCTAGTCATATGGGCAATTATTTTGCAGAGTACCAGGCCTATGGGCAGGAGTTCAAGGATGCTCTTTCATTTAGAGACTTTGTTCAGCTTCAGCGGGATAGTAGACCCTGCGACCATCACAGAGGGTACCGGCATTACCATGATGGTGACACCCACCATGCAGCGAGTAGATTCCACTTGCCTATGTTTGATGGTTCGTCAAACAGTTTGACAAAGTCTTGGGTGGAGAAGCTGGACATTTATTTCCAGCTTAACCAGATGTTGGAGATAGAGGCCATCAAGGTGGCAACATTGCATTTGGATGGTGAGGCTCAGAATTGGTGGTTTCATGGGATGGTTACACTCGGACACTCCACAGTGACGACATATGTCGAGTTCACCAGGAGATTGATGGAGCGATTTGATCGGAGGGATCCAGAGCAGCATTTTGTTGAGTTGACAAGGCTCAAACAGATAGGGAGCCCAGAGACCTACATTGCAGATTTCTTGAGGGTCTCAGTGATGGTGCCAAATCTATCCACGGCACGAAGGATCTATATGTATGTTGAGGGGTTAGCAGAGCCATTGCGGGGTTTAGTCCGATCCGTTAGACAAGCCACACTCTAGGACACTATTAGCAGGACCCGAGACTTACAGGATGTCTTACCCAGGACCCGGACACCTTACCCCCAGAGACAGACTTTCCAGTCTAAGGGGAAGGATGTGAGGATTCCACCTCCAAAGGGGAATCCAGGACGAACACAGATTGACGATGATGCCAGGAGGGAGCTAAAGAAGAAGCGGTTGTGCTTCACCTGTTAGGAGCCATGGGCACTAGGACATAGATGTGCTTTTGGCAAAGCACATTTTATTGAGGTCTTTTCCTAGAGCAGTGGGGAAGAGGATGTTGAGGATGATGTAGAGGCAAGAGATAGTCATGTCGTGTAGGGACCTTTGCCACCTCCATCGCCAGCAGCAGGTGGTGCATCTTTTGCACCTACCGAAGGGGTTCTTGCAGCATTGCGAGGAGTTCCCAAGTATCTGACGTTACGAATACGGGGGACAGTACGTGGCCAGCGAGTATTAGTTTTGGTTGACAGTGGGGCAACCCACAACTTCATCGATGCACAGATGGTTGAGCAGAGAGGTATACAGACAGAGAGCTTCGATGGGTTTTTAGTCTTGGTCTCAAGAGATCAAACCATGATGTGTGCTCGTTATGTTCCAGAGCTGTCAGTGACGATGGGCACCTACACATTGACTAACCACTTTTTCGTGGTCGATATTCCAGACACCAACATAATACTGGGTGTTCAGTGGCTTATCACTCTAGGGAAGGTCACGACAGATTAGAAGACCCTAGAGATAGAGTGGCATGATGAGAAGATAGGGAGGCATGAGAAGATATGGGGACAGCGCACATATCCGCCTCAGACTGTTTCGGCTCATTGGATGGAGGTAGTCTTCTAGAAGGGAGACGTAGAGTGGGCAGTGGAGCTGCGTGCATCAAAGGCAAGGACTACAAGGCAGATGGTACATCCAGAGATACAGTCCATCCTCGACTGATATGCCATAGTGTTTGGGGAGATTCTGTCAGGACAACCACCGGACCGGGAGTTTGAGCACACCATTGAGCTTGAGCAGGGCATACAGGCAGTGATTACTACCCCCTATAGGCATCCCAAGGCCTATCGGGATGAGATTGAGCGGGTTATTCAGGAGTTAATGGCTCGTGGGCACATTCGGCCAAGCACGAGTCCTTTTGCTTCTTCTGTGGTGTTGGTAAAGAAGAAGGACGGCACATTGAGGATATGCATTGACTACAGGGCCCTGAACAAGAAGACACTAAAGAACAGGTACCCCATACCCAGGATCGATGAGTTGATGGATGAGTTGAGAGGAGCACAATTCTTCTCAAAGATTGATTTGAGATCTGGGTACCATCAGATTCACGTGAGGGAGCAAGACATTTCCACGACCGCCTTTAGGTGTCACTATGGGCACTTTGAGTTCTTGGTGATGCCCTTTGGGCTAACCAATGCCCCCGCTACATTTCAGTCTTGCATGAATCACATCTTCCGCAGTCACTTGAGGAAGTTTGTGTTGGTATTCTTTGATGATATCCTCATTTACAGCAAGACCTTGGAGGAGCATCTCCAACACATTGAGATAGTGTTGCGTATCTTGCAGGAGCAACAGTTCTATGCCAAGCTCTCCAAGTGTGATTTTGGGTTGACGGAGATGTTGTA
>APFE030890782.1:127901-151231 GCA_000404065.3 Pinus taeda | reverse complement strand
AAGACTAAGAAAAACAAAATTCAAAAGGGAAAAGGGAAAAATTTCTCAATTTTAACAGGGTACGCAGGCAGCCTGTTTAACCAGGTGCGTGCACGCTCTGTGTACAGAGATATAGTGCATACAAGTACGCAGTGTCTAACGCAGAGGGTGCGTACTACTGTAAAATAAAGAAAACCTAAGTTCTAACTCGACTCTAAGCTAAGCCACCCAAAAACACAGTCAAGCAACCAAAAAACAAAATAAACAAGACTCTTTTCAGATCAAAGTAATACTCAAAGGAAAAATCAATCACATCAATGGATTCCCCAGTGGAGTCACCAATTTGTCATGCGGAAAGAGTTATTTTTGCCGACAAACCTAACCTCCCTAGGAGTCTAAGACTCTCTAGTGACAAACAAACAAACAAGAGCAATCCTTCTCTAAGCATACATTATTCTATGAGAAACCAAGTGTTTTCGATCTTACCTTAGGTCCAACGCTTGTTGTAGTAGTCCAGCCTTGCTGATCCAGATGAGCTCCTCCTTCACTTAAGACCTGCATACACTAACAGTCAAATGATTACATAACACCTAAATATTTTCATAAAATAAAGCATATCTATCATATTGACCAAGGAATACATGAAATAATTCATTAACAAATCATTGAGAAGAATGGACTTATTTGTATTAAATAATCAAAGGAACCAGTACAACCTGAGCCTTGGTGTTGTGCAAGCTCCTCCCAGGGTCCAGCAAGAGATTTCCTCTACTTTGACAAGCTCACCCACTCCAATTATGGCAACAAGAAAAGGTGGTAATTCTCTCCTCACAAGTTTAACAATGGAAGTCCTAATTCCAGGAGCATTTACCCTTTGGAATGTTCAGCTTTTCCTCCCCCTCCTCTGGCCCAATGCCTGTATTTATAGTACTCTAGAGGAAGTTATTCAGTTCCAACATCAATGGGATACTCCCTCTTTTGGATGGGGTAGCTCCTCTCTTGATGGGATAAGTTCCTCTATCATAGGGATGCATGAACCATCTGGAGGCGCTCAATACACGTCAAGCACTCTTCTAGAAGGCTCTAGAAGTGACCACAAGTAACTTTTTAAAGATGAAACTCGCGCCTTTTGACCTTTACCGGGGTACGCACCCATCCTTTGGCTTACAGAGCGTACAAGTACGTAGGTACAATGAGTTTGGGATGCGTACACGTAGGCAAGGTAGAGAGAACCTGCGTACCCAGAGATAAACATGTTTTTATTGACTTTCTCTCTTTTTGAAGTTTGACATGAAGAGCAGAGGTATTAGGCTTGACAAGGAGGATAATATGACTATTGATGGAGCCATATTAACTGCAGATAGTCATGGTGACAAATTTTAGTGTAACAGAACTTAAGGCACCGCAATGCCAAGGAATAGATTCCTGACCAGGGAAATATATCTGTTGGTGTCTCAACAGTTTAGGAACCACAATGACATGGACTAGATTCCTGACTAGGGAAATATATAAAAGCGAGAATAAGATAGACTCAAGCTTTCAACCTCTCTAGGTACCATCAGACTTACTTGCTAACCATCAACCTAGGGATCCAAGGGTGTATCCAAAAATAGAGCTCAATAACCAACACCACCTTTCTAACTTTGAGACCTAAACATCATAACAAAGTGCCGACTAAATGTCCTCCTAGGCAATGCTTCACTCACAAAGCCTCAACAATCCTTGATCCAATAGATCAAGGATAACCAATCTCTCCCAATCAAACTAATTTGTAACTAGCATGCTAACAAAAATCCCTCCATAGATTCACATGTACAAACAAAACCCCAATCAATAATATACTTTCACATGCACATACTTAAATACAAACCTCTGGGGTCTTCTAAACAACTGATGTTACTCCTCATCATAGTAGGAAAATCAACTGAATATTGGATGAAAGATTCCTCAATCATGCACTTTTATCTCCTACTTCATATACAACAACATGTCTTCCAAAAATATTTCTCCAATCAAAACTATGCCCTCCCTCTCAACCAGGGAGATATCCAAGCTCCCTCTTAATCTCAGGGAGATTTTCGGGCTCCCTCTTAATCTAGGGAGATTTACTTCTTTACTTTGACATCATAGAAACCTTTGTGGCTTCTAACTATTTCATCAGAGTTATCATTACCATCACCAACCACATCATGTTTATCACATAAATGAACATCTTCACCATATTGTAGATTTTGTACCTGCACAAATTAGATAGCAAGTAAAAACAAATCTATAGAAGCATGAAGTTAGTTATATGAGAATTACAAAATAATTTCAACCTTATATATATAAAATACCAAATCAAACAAGAGACACATATTCTTCAACATCTTACTAGGAAATTTTTCATAAACCCTAGAATACTTCATAATAACTTTCATTCTATCTAGGATTTCAATGTTTCTTCCAAAGGTATGAAATACCTTATCACATAGAAAACCCTAGAAACAATTCAAACAAATATAGATCAACAAAGCATCTAACATATTTCAGAATTCATATGTTAGACTTTGCACTAGGGTTTCACATAAATCCTATATTTCATACATGAGAATTAATTAATCAAACCCAAGCACGAGTTAGTCATCAACATGACCAGATTCCACTAGGGTTAGTTGCAAACCATAAAATTTTAATCAAACATCCATCTCAACTAAAGCTCACATTTCAACGATATTACAGAAATCTCAAATTATCACATTATCACATTGTCATCATACATCAAATATTTTCACTTCAACTAAGGTTTAACTCCAAAATCCTAGAAGTTCACAAATACTATCATCCTAGAGAAAACAACATTGACTAGGGCTTAGTTCCAAACCCTAGGATTCACGATCATCGATAAACATATCAAATCATACTTCTAGGACTTCATCATGCATAAAGATTTCATATAATGTGTTAGTCAAACCTATCTTCACAAATATTAATAAGGGTTATGTTATCACTCAGGTTGTTCCCTCCCTCCTAGAGGGAATACGGCCGAGGTAACCACTAACCAATCTTTTAGCTACAGGTCCTAGCCTACCTGTAACCAGAGAGGGATCTCTCTTTGTAATTTAGCTTTGTTCGTTTGTATTTTAGGCTAGCTCATAAGACACAAGTTTTGTTTGATGTTTGGAAGGTGACATTCAGTAGAGCAAGGTAGCAAGTTGTGAGAAGTTCATACCATTGGGTTGATGGAGTCTAAGTCAATAAACTTCTAAGTATGGTTTCTTTGGCAAAAAGCAACTTACAGAGCAAGATAATTAAACACAGAACAATCTTTGAAGCTGAAATAAGATGAAATGGAGTCAAAGAATGAAAGGCAATCAAGAATCTTTCATTCTGTTAACAGAGAGAAATTGCATAAACATTATCAGGGAGCATTTAAGAATTCCTTGATAACATTTGAAATGAAAAACCAGGGAGACAAGAGCAATTAAGAATTCTTTCCTATGCTAGTCCTGTAGAAAATATTTAAAATTGCAGGAATTAAACACAGAGTACAGTGAAGTAAATTCTGGGTTATTCTTTTTTCCTGTAACTTAGAACACGATACTTAAATGATAAATAAAGACAAATACAGTAGCATAAGAGTTAAGAAGACTTATTGATCCATGCATTAACACGATAATTCTGAAATATATTCTTTTGCCATCGATTCCACACTCAGTGAGTTCACCAGCAAAGCATTCCAACAATTTTATTTCTGAAGAGTTCTCAAAAATATACAACGGAATTCGAGAATGATATTCACCAGCCAACAATAATACATCTCTTTAACAAGTATATATAGAAGTTTACAAAATATCCTATAGGGAAATATTTGAACATAAATTTATCCATCTACTCTAGCAGAAATAATAACTAATGTGGAAAAAACGCGCAGCAATAACTGAGGAAATGAATGCGCTTTACTGGCTGTAGCAGGTGTCCTGTTTGTTGTTGACCTTTTGACCCTGATAGTCGGCGGATGACCAATTTGCTGCTGTGTTGTCCTAGGCATGTTGTCATTTGCCACCTGTGTAGTTAGTTTGAATGCCTTTTTAGTGCTAATTTCATCCACTGTCAATTTGAATTTTTGATAGCAGAGCCATATTATACAATTTGCTTGTTATGCAGACAATAAATAAGAAGAGAATCAAAACTACTTTAGAATCTCCAGCAGGCTTTGCCACCATTTCTCTGTTGGTAGTTGATGCTTTCTTAACTTGAATAATATCTCATCAGCTTCAGTGTATGTGTAATAATTTGGCCAAATTGGAAAGAGGTGTGCTATCTCATGCTCAATGTAAAATAGATCTTCCAGTTTATCATATAAACTCTGCCCTGTGGGAGGGACTGCTTCTTCTATGCTGCTTGACGACGCTGTAATTTGATTTTGCACATAGGTACTCAGCCTATTTTCATATTGTTGCTGTTTTAGCAGCCTTCGAGTGCTAGTGACCAGGCTGGGTAAGCCTTTGCTTTGCAAATTTGAAAGCTTCTGTCTAAAGGCATTTACCTCTGTCTGCATTTCTTGGCATTTTCTTTCTATAGTTTGGACAAAATTTCTCATCGTCAGCACCTTTTTTACTCTTACAATAGTCTTTGTCCTGTTCTGGATGTTCAGTGCTGCCAGCTGCTCACCAGTGCGAGTATTCAAAAAGTGAATCAATTGATTGGCTTGCTCAGGCTTATATGCCAATAATGTTCTGGCCTTACGAGTTTCATATTGAGCTACTGCCATCAATTCAATCTGGTCAAAAATGGTTTGTATTGTTGTTCATTGGTCAGCAATAGCTTGGCCAATTTTATTCCACAAAATTGTTTTTATCTCGGTCAGGGTTCTATGGAGAGTGAGGTCTTTCTCCAAGGCCTTTATCTTGTTTTCTAGGGCCTTTACTTCCCTGGTCTTCTCGGCAACTGTCATCTTTGATTTATCATAACTAGCCTCAATCTTGGCTAGCTTTTCTTTGGTCTCCTTGATTTCTTCCATTTGTAATTCTAGAGCCTTAATTTCTTTCATCATGGCCTCCATGCTCAAGATGGCCTCTTGCAATGCTGCTATTGTAGTTGCTGCTGAAGTTGAGGCACGTGCTGCTGAAGTTGAATCTGGGGTGGTGTTGCTGTAGTCACTGTTGTAGGAGGAGCTGTAATTATTGGAGCTGTTTGGGATGGTTGAGGGGCCAACTCTGGATGTTTCCCTTGTTGAGCCTCTTCCGATGATTTCTTTGTGTCCAATAGCCTTTGGTTCATCCTCATAAGCAGGCTTACCACATCCTCTACTTCTTGTTGTTGCGCTACTTCTACAGTTTGAGGATGCATGGTAACTGGCAGCTTCATTTGTTTTCTCAGTGCTGCTCTGTCTTCCTCCTTTTTTCTGATTAAGGCCTGTGTGCCTTTGGGATCTTTGGGATCATGTCCCAACTCTATAATGATTTCTTCCAAGGATTTTATCCTATTATCCTTGGCCAATGATGAGGCTTTTTCCAGCTCTAACTGGGCAGAAGTATTGTATAAAGAGTTTTGCAATCTATGAGCCATTAGAGCCTTGTCTGCTAATGTAGAATAAACCATTTCTCCAGCCTTCTTATGTAACTCAATCTGGTCTATTGGATGTATGTCTTTTTCCAGGATTTTGAGATTAGTTCTGATGTAGTCTGCAGCTGACTGTGGCTGCTACGTAGTAGGTCTAAAGTGATTGAGAGTCATCTTCCCTGCTTGCATGTCGTATGCTGCCATCAGTCTCTGTTGATTTGTTGGTGCCATTCTCATCAACTGATTGTAAACCTGAAACCTTATTGGCTCGTTTCTAGCTTTAATCTCTGTGAATGCTCATTTGATATCCGAGCCTTGCCTGGTCTGCTGTTGGGAGGATGAAACCTCCCCACCTGGTTGTCTCTCTTTCTCCTGCTGAAAGGAGCTGACCGATGTTTCCAAAACAGGAGGGATCTGTTGTTTAGAAGTCCCCTCACCCCTGATATTTCCCATGGTTTCTTCTGTAATTTCCTCCTCAGCATAGGGGTTTAGCCTCTGTCTCTTTTCCCCTTGCTGATCTGTGGATGCCCCTCTGGGTGTGCCCTTTGTTCTGTCCCTCTTTTTACCTCTTTCCTCATTGTGAGGAGTTGGCAGCACAGGAATTTCAGGTGCCTTTGTTTGTGTTGAAGGGCTTTGTTCCTGACCCTTTTCCTGATTTGAGGATGGCTTCTCTTCCATTGTGCTTTGCTGTTCTGAGTGCTCAATGTCCTTGCCTTTCCCTGCAGGTAAAATGGTCTCTTTAGCTGGCTGCTGTGAAGATGTAGCAGTTGATGTGCTTGCTCCAATTGGTTGAGGCTGTGTGAAGGTGACCTATGCAACATAATCCAGGTCAATTCTTTTCTCAATTTCTTTCATATATTTCTCTAATTTTTCCTCTTTAGTAAGCTCTTCATCATCTAATGTGCCCTCTATCCATTCTTGTTGATTAGCATATTGTTCAATGTAGGGGATTGGCTGGTGCACATATCCTGAAAGCCTGTGTTTGATTCTTCTAAGGCTTATGAAATGTTCAGGGTCATCTGGTGCCCAGTAGAAGCTTTGTTTCAACATGAGTTCCTATCTCAGCATATTGTCTGCATCCTTCCATGCTTCTTTATTTTTGTTGAAAACAAAGGGACCCAATTGATGTCTGATTTTAAGCTGTGCCTTCTTGTTTTTCTCATGGAAATGAGTCAAGTCTGCATTACTGAACTGCCTGAAATACTCCAAGGCAAAACTTCTCATGGGGACATATCTTGGCAGCTTATAGGGAGACAGCTCACACCCATAAATTCTGATCACTGTGTGGTTTTGGTAAAAGTACCAATCACCAATGTTGTATCCTTTTGAAAGATGCAAGATTCTTTGCATTTCAACAGTGAGTCTGGTAGGAGGAGTCATCATTAATAGGCAAGTGGCTAGGTAGATGAGCAGGTCAATAAACTTACAATATGTGTATGGAGAATAGCAAACTTCATGGAAAACAGAGGTCCAATAGATGACAGATCTCCTCTCTCCTTTTGAGTCTAGTTTCCTGAGAGGAACCTTGAAACTATCAGGGTGATAGTACAACAGTAGATGGTAAATGTAGGAGGTTTTTTAAACACTCTTTCTCTCTCCATCATCATGAATTGCTCATGTATTTTGTTTTCTATGAAGGTGGCATAGTCGTGCATGATAGTAGGGGGTTGTCCCAGAGTGAATATGGCTAAGAGCAGAAATACAGTCTCATCCACAAATTCTCCTGTTTTGCATCCTAGAATGTAGGAAATCATATCAACCATGAGCTTGCTTGTTTCATTAAATGAGGCCTGATGATAGGGAGGAGGATGATCGTATTGGCACTGTGGATCCATAAACAACTGAATAACTCTTGATATTTCTGCCCTAGAGAGCTTTGCACCCTGATCAAGCAGAAGTTTCATTGTAAGGGGAACCAGAGGTTGAGGTGGCTCAAAGTTCAACATTTCATTTATTGATTGAGGAGTGATATAGAATAGCACAGACCCATCTGGACTGAGAATTGCTCTCTGAGTGGGGCCATAGTTTGCATGACATAGATGAATGAAGTCGGGAAACACATTGACTGATGGGAGGAAGTAGATTGGCATACTAGATTACCAAATTCCTAGGATATCAGTGTTATTTCTGTGATTGTTTCTGAATTGGCAGACAGTTTTGAGGTGAGAATTAAGGCCCATCATATCCTTGATCTGGAAGTCTCTGTCTGCCAAAGGTAACCATTCTAAATCCATGTGTGGAGAATTCAAAGGAGCAATGTTCAGGGCTACTGGAGTCTCCATAATTTATACTGCTGGTATTGATTGCAATGTAGGTGTAAACAGCAATAGGAAGTCGAATTTAGGCTCTGAGGCTATTGTCAGGAGTATGAAAACTGATTTTTTATTTCAAACCAACCTCACTGTATAGAGTTTATGGTAAAACAAAAAATTTGTAGCACTTTGACTGGGTTTTTTACATAAATTGGTTGAATTGCACGCTCTGTGGATGGAATGCCGAGAGAATGGAATTGAATTTTTCCCAAAGGGGTGAAAGCTTACAGAGGGAAAAGGAAGTTGAGGATTCCCCTTTAGGAAACAGGTTACAACAACGGAAACAGGGCGCTCGACTATTTTAACTCAATAATTGAGCAATTTTTGTAGTCTCTGTGGGCGTATATGGATGCACAGTGTGTTGGAATGGCTCGTTTGTAGAGGGAATGAGTTCAAATTTGCAGGTTTGTTGTCAATTAACAGCTCAAATAGTGTATGCAGGTCAGTGAGCAATTGGTAGGAGCGCCTTTGGAAGCAAATCACAGGTTTTTTTTGCAATTTTAAAGAGAGAACTTGAAAAACAGGGCTTTCAGGCTAAAATAGGGATAAATACCTGTGTCCAGGGCATCGAGGATGATGAGCAGGCGCAACTTGGGCTACGGAGTTGAGCTATGGAGTTGAGTTCGCAAGTTGATGGACAGTATAAGCTCTAGAAGCGATTTAACAGTGAAAGCGCATGCACATTGTTTGCGGATGCAACAAATAGAAATAGGCGGAAAATAGTTGTTTTCATGACTTTTTAATCAATTTTGGACCTTTTGGTGCTTTTTGCATTTTCCCAGGATGACGTCATCATGACGTCCTTTTTGTCATGTAGTGGGTATGGCAGATGATGTGGCGGCTGACGTATGTGATGACGTGGCATATGACACGGTGGCGGGGTGGTGATGTCAGCGGATGACATGGTGCAGGTACAGGGCAGTGGCAGGTGACATGGACGCAACGTCATGCAGTGACGTAGGCAAAAGGGAAGGGCGGTAACTGGTTTCCATCGGACCGCCTTTGGTACGGGAGCGGTAACTGTCAGAGGCGGCCCGATGCAATAGGAGAGGGACAAGTGTCCTGGTGTACGACGGTGAAACCATTGACCATCGGGTACTAACGTACCGCTACTGAGGGGCTTACGATATGGATGAGGACCGTCGGATCTGGGGGAGGCGATCCGATGGTGGATGGGAGGGAGATGTGAGCAATCTTTAACAGACAAGCGCACATGATAAACTTTAATTTTTGCATAGCTTTGGGTGGGTTTAGACCTTAGGTTATAGGTTTAATGTATGTTCAGTGCTAGACTATGGTTATTTGTTTAACCAAATATTAAACGAAATCCAAAATGAAATGCATGCGCGGAGGGTAATAGGGTATGGTTTGGGGGGAGGATTTTATATGGTTATTTATTTAACCGGGTGTTAAATAAATCCCAAGGGTTAATGAATGCGGATGGGTTAACATAGAGTCCCGAATGGACCTAATGTTTCCCGAACTTATATTATTTGGCTATAGTTGCCATTTGGATGGGATATTTAGATTTTTTGGGTTTTTAATATAGCTTTTTGGAGAATAGGGGTGGGAAAATGATTTAGGGAGATAGATAATAGGGTTAGATGTTAATATGACTTTTATGGAATGAAAAGGAATGGATGAATGCTAAGGAAATGAAAGAGTATGGAATGAGCATTTTTACACAAGAAATGTGGCTTCTTTTTAGTAAGTCAACTCAGATATCAACTTGGTTTTTAATAGAAATGGAGTGAAACTGGACCTTTTGGGCAAATCCCAAGGTCCTTGGGGGGATGTTAGTGAATGATTTCTGAGGAAATGAAACGGGAAGTTAGTCATGCTTCCCTGTTGTACCATCAAACAACTGCCATGGTGTCAATGCCATAAATGAGATGAGTCCTTCTTGACAAGACAAAAAGTAATGACCAACTTTCTTCTGCAACCTCAAACTACCTACTCAGCCTAATACACCTAACATTTTTTCTTCTTTTGGATTGGGTGCACTTGAACTGGCAAACCCTGAATGTTTTCTTTTCTTTTGACTACCCTCCTATCTAAATGTACCCTTATCTCTTCCAAGGGCCCAGATTAAGCAGTTGGGCTCCTTAAATTCTCTACCTAGCTACTCATCTGCCAAGCTTGAACTGTTTGGGCAGATATGTATTCTCTATTCTACAACAGCAAATTTAAACATGGCATGGTCCAGATTGAATTGTTGGGCCATCCATCAAATGTAATAAGCAACAGTACCTCCACATGGTGAATTTTCAAATAAGATAGCAGCAGCATTTTGACTGGCCACTTTCCTAGTCTTTGGTTTGGGGTTCACTTTCACTATTTTTTCTGACCAATTGATATTCTTTCCCTTTGATTATTCTTTTAAGGCATACCCTATTTTCATTTTTTATTTTTCCTTATCTGTATAAAAAATATGGAACCTTTGCAGCATGCAATGATGAACATATTTAGAACTTCCACTGTCAATCATGAAAAATGAAACCTGTTGGTATAGGAATCTAACAAGTTAGACAAACAAACTTGATTAGATTAGGGTTTAATCAAACAAACACACATTCCAAGGAAATAATTTCTGAGACATTATAAGGGTATTGCCTACACATTCCACCAAACCCTAATGAGTTAGGGTGTTAATATAGAAACATAGAAAACCCAAAATTACCAATACTTCAAAGGTTTTGGATTTTAGACTTTATCATTAAATCCTAACAAGTTAGGTTTTCCTAATCATACCCAAATCCTAAACATGACATTATCAACAAAAACTCCAAATAACATTTCTTAGTAACCTTAAGTAGTTTTAGGGTTTCATACATTCATGTTAGCATACCATTAGGTTAGGGTTTTCCAAAGAACCTGTGTAGGGTTCTATAAAATCAATTAAGAATATGAGTGGGGTAGATTTATCAAATGATGAATCACCCAAAATAGGAATTAGTAGGAATCAATATAACTAGAGATAACAATGTTAGTAACAGATTGTCAAATGAATAAAATATTTAAATAAATCAATGTTTTGTAGTTTGGTGCATACTATTGACAACCCTTACCTTGGGTGGTTCACTTCCATACTCCTTGAGGGTATAACATATGTTTTTCCTAATCAAGACAATGGAGGGAGAATGGTGATTAGTATTTAATATAATCAAAACTTAAACAAGCTCATTAAACCAAAAACTGGAAGGAAATGATAAAATTATCTTTGTGAGATGTTGAGGGCTCCCTCCAAAGCTTGAGGGATACTTACAAAAATGAATTAAAAATGTCTTTCCCAAAAATATGTTTAAACCTATAAATTCTAAAACGTCAAAAATACAAAATAGGATGTCTAAGTCTAAAATCAGAGGACTTAGTAGTGCAAGTTAGCATATTTGGATCTTGTTCTTTACCAATGTTAGCATGATATATTTCTCTCTTATTATTTCTTGGATTGTCAGGATAGTAACTCCTGTAGTGACCCTTCTTATGACATGGATAGAATTCTACCTTGGACGTGTCTACCTTCCTTTTTAGTCCTTTTGATTTTTCAAGTTTCCTTTATGTTGAGAAGTGTAGGCATTTGAAACTCCTTTAGGATTGGAAACTAGTGAGATCCTTAATTCTTCTTGGCTACAAATAGTCCATAGTTCTTCAAAAGTGGGAGCTTCCTTCCAACTATTAAGTCCTGCAGCAAATGCACCCCAAGTAGGTGGTAATCCTAATAGAGCAGTGACCACGAATTCTTTGTCTGGAGAAATTTCATGAATGACCAAAAGATCATCCCTGATTCTTGCTATGTTCACAAAGAAGGAGGCCACTTTATCTTCTTTAGTCATCTTTGTGGTCCTTAGTTCATTCTTCAAGCTTTCTACCTGACCAATATTCTTAATAGTGAATAACTTTGACAAGGCTTCATACATTTCCTGAGCATGATTGATGTTGACTATAAATGGGACAAGGTTGTCCTTTATTCCTTCTACCACTAGAGTCGTGGACACCATTTCTAATTCTATGAACTTTACTTTGTCAGCATAACTAGAGTTATCAATAGGCTTCTTTACTTCTCCTTTGACCAAGTCTAGAACCTTGTTCTTTTCAAGGATGAAGTCAATATTCTTCTTCTAAGACCTATAAATTGAGGCTCCTTCAAGTTTGTTCTCTCCCTTGATAGTGTTATACATTGTCTTTGAATATAGTATAATTCTTCCCTTCAATAATCCTTTTGAATGATTCCTTGATCAAGTGCTTGAGACTACCTTTTTCTTATTTCTTCACCGAAGCTTTGATACCATGTTAGAAAATCGGAAAGGTAGAAATATTTTCTTATAATTGATAATTACTTGTGATTTTATTGAATTCTTATTGGGTTTCCATATATCTTCTTTATTTTAGTTCATCAAGCAAAATGGATAATAGATATAGGCTCACAACTAGGGGAAAACCCCTCTTTAGGGGAAAACCCAGTTAGTAATTATTCCTTCAATAGTTTTCCGGAGATATTACAAGACTCTAGACCTTGAAACAAAATTTTCTCCACACCAAGTCAACGTTCCTCTTCTCTTGCAGATGATCCTTCTTGACCTAGCAGTAGCAGCAGCAGTAGTAGTGGCAACACTTTCTTCGACCCAGTCACTTCTACCTTGCCTTGGAGACTTCGATCTTCACTGGAATACTTTGATATTCTCTTATAAACTTCGATCTTGGCCCAATACAACTTCCTAAGGCAGCAACACCCATCAATAGCAACTTCGACATATAATGGCAACAACATCACACGAAAACTAGCTACGACATCAATAATAGAACTTCGATCTCCCAAACCAGGGCATGACAGAGAGAGAGAGAGATAGTTATACCAAAGTTTCAATTTTCTTTCTTTCCTTCTGCTAGATCAAACTCACACTTCCTTTTCCTCCTTCTTCCAATTCACACTTTATAGATTCAAGATATACCAAACTTTCTTGTGAGAGTGTTCGTCAAATGGAGTTCGAACCACTTGTTTTATAGTCCCTTTATGAGGTCAAATAACCCTCTTTGAGGCTGAATTGATCATCTTAAATCCGACTTGGTGTGGAGGCAACATCATTCGTATTTGACTAATACTTAACCTTTTTACATGATTCAAAATCCTAAGAAGGGTCACTTTAAAAGTACACTGACCCTAACCCCTCAAAATAAATCCTAAAAGTACCCAATGGGGAATTTTACCTAAAACATGATGACACAAGCATGAAACCCATGCTTTAATAAGTCATAATAATAATTATTTTCTTTATTATTTTGACAAGTACATTACCAGATGACTGAAATACATTAAATGAAGACAAAACCTAGTTACATTTTCCAAAAATTCCTTCACTTTTTCCACTTTAAAAGAATTAGGATGGATGAAAAGGGATATAGTGATGCAATATGGATAGTACCTCCCAATTTTGGGAGGATTTTCGTCTCCAAAAGCTTCTATTTAATGAGGTGAGGACATATTTCCTCCACCTTCTATTGGGTGTACCATTTAGCCTTGGCTAGAAAATATCATTTGAATCCAATTTTCCAAAGTTCATACATCTAGAAGTTGGCCAGTATCTTCCATACACAGATTCTCAACGGCCTTGCAAGTGTGATCTTGTCTGATCAGCGGTAGTCACTCACCTTTAGAAACACATAACTTATTAAACCTATAGAGTAACCCATTCTAGATATTATAGTCAATTTTTCTATAACCATCACGCACATGACACTAGATTTACAACTACTAAAATACATCATTAAAGTCCCCATCCTATATGCATGTCTCTCTGTATGCATCATCTGTGAAAGGATGCATGTCCGTAAGAGTTCCCAAAGTTGTGATGTTTGATGTGGGTGGACTTAAAATCATTGCAATCAACTTGTTTATTCTCTCCTTCTTGTACTTGATCACTAAATGAAACTATTTTAGAAATCCCATCCAATTCCAATGATTAGTCAACTATACTTTACTCTAGGAATGTAGGTATTATAGTCATTGATGATCTTTTTGGATTACTATCTCATTTCCCATTATATAGTATTTCCACTTCCTTGTAGCTTGCACCAGGACATAGAGCTTCTTGTTGTAGGTAGATTAGTTGCGAACTAGCCCATAAAATACATTAGAATGGTTGCATGCATGCCTTCCTCCCTACATGAAGACCACTTCCATAGGATACCCACTTGCACATGTCTCTACTTTGAAGGGCTCTTCCAAGTTCAGTAATGCCAAAACTGGTGCTTAATTGACATTCTTTTTAAAAGCTTGAAATCCCCTTTATTGGTCCTTTCCCCACTTGAAACTCTTACCAATCATTATTATGGCATCAAGTGGTGCTTCTATTGCTAAAAATGAGGCTATTAATTTCCTCGGGTACTATGATACCCCGATGAAATTCCTAACCTCAAAAATATTAGTAGGCATCAGCTACTTCATGATGGCCTCTATCTTGGTAGGATCTATCTTCAACTCTCCTCGATCGATCACATACCCTAGATACACCAAACATTATTATGCAAACTTACACTTCTTGAGATTTACTAGCAATTGTTGATTCTTCAATGACTCTAGCACCTATATCAAATGTGAGATGTGCTCCTTCGAGATAGGATTGTATACTAATATATCATCAAAATAGACAATAACAAATGAATCTACAAAAGGGAAAACTATATCAGTCATTAACATCATAAATGTAGCTGATGCATTGCATAGGATAAACATAATGACTAACTACCCATACAAAACTTGCCTAGTATTGAAGGCAATCTTCTAAATATATCTTTCTTTGGCTTGAGCTTGGTGATATCTAGACTTTAAGTCTATCTTGGTGAAGTATTTTTCTTGTTGTAGTTAATCCAACATATCATCTATCTTGGGAAGGGGGTACTTGTTCTTGAACATAATTTTGTTTAATAACATGGTTGGAATTTTTCCCAGGGAGTTTTGAACCGGTGTCCTTTACACCTCAAAGTGCCTTAGCAAAACACTAAGCATGTCTATTTTAAAATAGGGCTTCCAAAATTTTGATTTAATTATAAATAATTGTTAGGTGGATGCCCTGAAGCTAACCTCCAGAGAATATTTCAAAATATTCATATTATATACAAATTAAAGAGTAGGATTTATTTTCAAAGTATTTTAATTTAATTATGAATAATTATAAGGTGGATCCCAAGAACCTAACCTCCATAGAATATTAATATTCTAAGTAGTATACACAAATCAATCAAAGACTAAGATTTATTTTCAAAGTATTTTAATTTAATTATGAATAATTATTAAGCTAACGCCATGAATCTAACCTCCATAAAATATTTCAAGATATTTTGAGTACTATACACAAATCAAAAACTAAAAATTATTTTTAAAATATTTATATTATTAATTTATGCAAATTTAAAAATACAATTTAATAATAATAAAATAAATTATTAATTATATCTATGAATATTTAGACACCTTGAATCTTATAGTTTGCATAGTACTAATTTGCATAGTACTTCGTGACAAAACAATTACCAAACCATACATATTTTAAATAATAAAAATTGTCGTCAGACGCTGCACAATTGCATCATCTCATTTTTATTTCAAAAGCCTACAATTGCAAGACACACGCATGGTACGACCAGTGATCAAATTTGAAGGGCAGGTCTTAATTTCATTTAGAGGGGCACATATTCAGGTCGCACTTCTATAATGAAAAGCATAAAAAAAAGAGCAATTCAATTGACAACTGTAAATTATTTTCAAATTTCTTTTTATTTTTTCACAGGAGAATGGTGGAACAACAACCCCATGGATGTTGTGTATAAGGCAGGTCTGATATGAGCCGCAACTAATATATCAGATGCATTTACCATTAATGGATAAACAGGTTACAAATTTCTTTTTATTTTTTCACAGGAGAATGGTGGAACAACAACCCCATGGATGTTGTGTATAAGGCAGGTTTGATATGAGCCGCAACTAATATATCAGATGCATTTACCATTAATGGATAAACAGGAGACCTATATTCCTGCTCCAGTTCAGATAAGGATTAATTTTGTAGGAAATTTTTGTGACCAGAACGTTCAAGCCAATATAAAAGTACCTCAATCAAATTTAAGTTTATTACATGAATGAAAAAATTCAGTAAAATTCTAAACAGGTTTAGGATTCAACAAAAGAGTGTACAAAGGTGTATATGTTTTTGGTATCTCCTTTTTAATATGAAAACATACCAGGAATTGGAATCCGTAAACAAATCAAATCCAGTATGTTAGGAACCCTGTTGAATGCGCTTCTCTCCAAGCATAAATCGTGCTTAAACCTTGCTTGACAGGTGTTCGCTGAATGATGAATCTATGCTCCTCTCCAGTTTAAATCGTCGTCAAACCTTGCTTTGGGCAGCCTTCAGGCACAACCCAGTACAGACCTAATACATGGCCCATATTGACATCTAGTCGCTCTCAATTCAAACTACCAGATGTAATGGTATCAAAGGGTAATTGTGACATAATAACTAATAAGAACTTCCATCATATGCACAATTAGAAAAAACAACTCAAAATGAAACTGTTGTTTTTTAAATGGGAGCAACTCAGAAACTGCCAAATGTAATGGTATCAAAAGGTAATTGTGACATAATAATTAATAAGAACTTACATCATATGCACAATTAGAAAAAACAACTCAAAAGGAAACTGTTGTTTTTGAAATGAGATTTAAGTTTTAACATGAAAAGAAATTTACAAATTCAACATTCTTAAAATTCTAATTTCAAAAAAAATGAAATTTCAAAAAAAAGTTGACAATTTGACAACACTTTTTAAAAAAATTTAAGATATTATTCTATTTTTTTTTTAAATGACAAAAATCAATTTTTTAATTTTTTTTACGAGTAAAATTTTCTCCCCACTTCTCTGACGTCCCACTTCTCTGACGTGACAAAGACTCTTTGAAGGACTATGACGTGTTCAATTTTGATCCCTGGGTACGACCAATAATCTCTGCCTACCCTAAATTTATTTTAGAAAGGTACAATTGCATGACGCATGCATACGATAGGACCAATCATCTCCGCCAAATCATAATCTGGGCGACAGTAAACGAAATTCCAAAGTGTGAATTTGATTCCCCAGGGGGACAACCCATTTTCGTAGGTAACTGGTCAAACGCGGATTTCGCATCTGATTTCACTCATTGGGTATTTCGCGGTAACGGGTCAAACGCGGATTTCGCTTGATCGCTCATTGCTATTTGTTCGCTGCATCGCTTGCTGTTCATTGTTCCCGCACAATGCGTTTACGCAGCAAATATCAGAATTACAGAAATCATGGCATCGATTTGCATGGTTCCTTATGTGTTGCAACGATAGCGCATTATTTTTCTGCTTTTGTTTGCCCACCATTTTCTTCCCACTCGCACCGATATGGACTATTCTCCCATTGTTATCATCGCCATTGTTATCAGCGCCATGGTTATCAGCGCCATGGTTATCAGCGCCATTGTTATCATCGCCAAGGTTTTCATTGTCATCGCCATTGTGATGACATTGAAAAACAAGAAAGGTGTCCGCAATCTCAGAGACATATGCACTTACCCCGTTGAGCAACTCGCAAACCCTAGCGGGAACATTTTCGAAGTGAGCATACATCCACAAACCTACGCAACTGAACAGCCAGCGAACCCTATTGGGAACTATTTGGAGATGGAGCTTATAGACTTACGCTCAGACACAGTGGAAGAAGTGAACTTGGAAGAAGTGAACTTGGAGGAGGGCATAGGAATATGCACATATACAAGAGAGGAACTGGCTAACGCCACTGCCAATTTCACAACAAAAGTTGGACAGGGCGTCTCTGGATTTGTGTATCGTGCCAATTTACCAGGTAATCGGGTGGGCGCCGTCAAGAGAGCAACGAATTTAGATCCCATTTTATTCAAACAGGAATTGTCTGTGCTCCTCAGACTTCCACGTCATCCTCATCTGGTGGATCTAATCGGATTGTGTTTACAAGCAGGTGTGCTCTTATTCCCTTCTTTCGCAATTTCCTTGGTTTAAAATATTGCCATAAACACTGTCATCGGGTCTTAGTTCAGTGGTTGGAACCCCAATTTCTTTTCCCCTCCAGTCCAATTTTTGCAAAAGGATATGTTGAGCAAATATTTTGGAATTGGATGAACATGAACAAGATCAAATAATTGATGTTACTAATATTTGTCTGATCCATAGAATTACACAATTTTCCTAGACTTAAAAATGCCTATATTGACCATTATGATGACTTAAAAATGCCTATATTGACCATTATGATAAATTGTTTCGTGAATATTTTGAGATTTCATTTCTACAACAAAATCAAATAATTAACCTTTCATTTCTGCAACAAAATCAAATAATTAACCTTGCCCAGGTTAGTTGGATGGCAAAATATTGCCACTTAAAAGATCCCATGTTAGTCTGATCCGACAGTATTCTCACTTAAAAGATGCCATGTTGAATTACAAATGGTCAACATTTGGTACAGGTTCTCATATAATTAATTCTTTCCAATTTAATCTTCTTCTTTTGAGTTTGTGTGTATCCTCTTAATTTGAAGATATAATATTCATGTTAGCCATTGTGAAAATTTCTGTTTTGGATGTTGGATTATAAGTGGTTGGAATTTGGTACAAGTTCTCAAATTATTAATTTTTTTCAATTTCAGTGTTTTTTTTTAAGTTTTAGTGTATTTTTTTAATTTAAAAATCTAATTTTTAATTAAATGATTATCCTTTGTTATTTGACTTAATTTTTTGGAAAATCATAAAATTTAAGTCATATATTAAGTCATATAAAATTAAGTCATATTAAGTCATATAAAATTTAAATTTATTATTTCAATAATTTTCTTTACATTTTAAACCAAACGCACAGGAACTTAAATCCAAAAAAACAAAAAACTTAAAATATTTGAATTACACTCAACACATGATATGGATCAATTTTTTTCAAAGTTTAAAAACATTTGTAACTCCAATGTTAATCGGTCATTCCAATATAAATACAAAATTAAAATAGATTCAAAATTGATAATAAAATTAAAACTAATTACTGTATTATACAATAACATACAGTGCGTAGTGAAATAAAATTGATTATTTCATAACATACAGTGTGTAGTGAAATAGAATTGAATGTTCCCTAAATTTATTTTTTAAGGTTTTCAACTTAAAATTTATTAAAATATATAACTTAAGTGAATCTGAGAGTTAAATATATATAAGAAAATATAAATTCAAAATTAAAAAAAAATAAACAATAAACACTTTCCTAAACAATAAAATTTCAAATACCAATAATTTTTTTCTCAATAATATAGATTTTGGTTTTCCATCTTTCATAAGATTGCAATATAAGTTTGATTACCTTATATTATTTTTCTCAATAATATAGATTTTGGTTTTCCATCTTTCATAAGATTGCAATATAAGTTTGATTACCTTATATTATTATTTAATCCAAATAGATAAAATGAACCATCAAAATTTATTCTTAAACAATTTTTTATTAGAATGAAATATATAGATAGATATTCTTAAATAATCCTTTTATAAAATAATTCCATTGCCATATTTTTCTCATAACAATTCTGAATGATGCATCTGCAGGTGAGCAAATTCTTGTGTTCGATTTCACTTCCAACGGGAGTTTGTATGATCGACTTCACACGGAGAGAGGTCTCGCAAGTCCATTATCTTGGCCATCTCGTATGGAGATAGCCTGTCAGGTTGCTGTAGCATTGCAATACCTTCATGAAGAAGCAAGGCCCCCGATATTGCACCGTGATGTTAAGTCTGCAAATGTTTTGCTGGTGGACGACAACTGTGCTAAATTGGCTGATTTTGGACTATCAAAGTTAGGCCCAAAAGACAATCAGTTTACAGTCACTGCTGTTAGAGGGAGTTATGGTTACATGGATCCACAATACGTGAAAACAAGAAAATATTCAGCTAAAAGTGATGTGTATAGCTTTGGTGTGCTTCTGCTAGAACTAGTTACAGGTTTAAAAGCCCTACATGAAGACAAACCTCTGGCAGAATGGACTCAGCCATATCGTTTCAAAGAAGACATTGACATATTCGTGACAATTGTTGATCGAAATTTGATAGATCGCATTACCAGGATGGAGGTACAGAAGATGATCCAAATTGCTAATCTCTGCTTACGCGACATTACTGAAGAGCGACCTTCAATGAGGGAGATTGTGAATATGATGCAGAATCGAACTCAATGCGAGATCACTAATGCTTCCATATCTTAAATTAAGAGGATTATGAATATATTACAGAATGTAAGATCTGAAGCCTTGTGTTTAGTAACTTTTGAGTTCGAATTTTAGGGGAGAGCGACCAGCGTGATGTACCCAGATATGGTACAATCTTGCTTTTAGGCTTTCCACTTTTTTTGTGCATTGTTTTTCCCTAGTTTTTCACCTAATTTGTGGAGCTAAATTCTACTTTTCATTTAACATATCTTTCTCCCTTATTATCCTATTCTCACTCATATATTCTTTCTCATCATTTCTCAAAAACAAAATATTTATTCATCGTATTTAATTACATAATCAATCAAATTAAATCTTGATCTCCAAAAAGCAATACCTACTTGGAAAAGTGCATAACAACTACCCAAAAAGTTAAATTAAATTACATTTCAAATTAAATTTAAAAGTTAAATTTTAAATTACATTTCAAATTATTTAAAAGTTATTTTGTGTTAATATATTAAGTTAAGATTATCATTAATACAAAACTCATCTAACGTATTACTAAAATTATGTGAAGTCTAAATTAGTAACTTAAAATTAAACTATACAAAATTAAACTATAAAAACTGCTAGAGTATTTAGGATAATCTTAACCTAATCGTATCATCAATTTACTAGCTAAATGTTTGGAAACCCACAATTTAACTTTAGATAGTCATTTAAAAATAGGATAAATTCATTGTAAAATTTTTTAATTAGCCACTATTGAGGCAAAGTAAAAAGTAAGATGAAGCTAGAGAAAAGGAAGACGAACCTAGAAACCCGGGTTGATGACCTAATAAATTTGTGTCACTTGCAAAGGTAAGATATGTAGATAAAAGCATCCTTTTGGTTTCTGGTTTCAAATGGTTTCTGGTTTCAAATGATGAGTAGGATCTACTATTAATTTATAATGGTTTAGGAATGGTTATTAATTTATCATATTTTTATGATATCGGATGAGGTAGAGATTTAATTTTTAAATGTGGTATGAGTTTAATAATAGTGTATATTATTGATCTAAATTTAAATAGGGACACAACTTATAGATATATTCATAAACACGGAGATGTAGTAGAAAAATTCTTTATTTCATTAATAGAAAAATATTGAATTATGCTTACAAACATAATGGAAATAAGATAGCTTGAGTGATGGTAGCTTATCTTTTAGAAAAGATGTGACAGCTACATGCCTTTGAACTGAGTTGCAATGAGGCTCAAGGGCCTTTTTATTATTGAACAATAAGAGAAAACCCTAAACAACCAAAAACCTACCATGAGGAGATGTAACACCAAGAGTTTATGGACCCCATTGGGGTTAGTTGGGCAACCAACTTCCTGGGTTCATAACACGGTCATATTATGTTCGTTTGATGCGTATGATACCTTGTTGGAAAGATCTCTCCGAGGACTACAACTTCACATGTGATTGCCTTTGTAATGATTGAAGGAATTATGCCAAAAAACGTCATTCAGGGCTTCAAAACGGCTCCAGAAGTTTAGGACTCGAAAACTGCCAAAAATAGTAAATTGTGCTACAATTAAGAAAACTGAAAAAACTGAAAGAAACAATGGTGAGGGTCCAGGTGGAATAGGTGGGTGGCCACCAATATCCACTTGAATCAGTCCTACCCCCATAGAAAGCAATGGTCCCCATTGTGTTGAGTTTCTCCATGAGATGACGAAACTTTTGCTGAACTTGGTCCATGGTGAAACATTTGCCTTGGTGAAGGAGTTGGTCTACTTTGACAACTCAATATAGTTGTATCCTCTGTTTCTGAGTGTTCTTGATATGTGTGTCCATGATCTCATTAGTTGTGGCCTTTTCCATGCAGTCTCGGTTGAGCTATGTTGGTGTGAGTTATTATGCAATGTCATATGTGTCCAACAATGGTAGAAACTATGGCCGAAGGTGATCTACATTGAACACTCGGTGCAAACCAAGGAATGGTGGGATATTGAGCTCGAAGGCATTGTCCCTGACGACCTTGGTGATGATATATGGCCCATATCAGAGTGGGTGAAGCTTGTGGTGGGGTCCAACAAAGCGCTCTTTCTGCAAATGTAGCCAAACTTGGTCGTCCACTTGGAATTTGTGCGACACTCGATGTTGTTCATGGCATTGCTTGTACTTAGCATTCGATCTATCCAATATATCATTTACCTATTAGAGAATGTGTTGAATGAGCTCAATGAAGCTATTAGCCCTTTCAGCTTCAAACTGCACGTGAGCCTAATCTACCTGAGTGGTTGCAAATGGTATGGCCACATCAATGGGGCATAATGGCTAAAATCCAGCCCTACATGAAATGGGCTATGGCATATTGAGCTGTGGAGAGCTATGTTGTAGCTGTGATGGACATAGGGGAGAATTTCATCCCATGTGCATGGATGCTTCGAGTTATGCATGCGCAAAATGTGTATAATCATCCTATTGACAACTTCAGTTTAGCCATCAGTTTGGTGATGGAAAGCCATGTAGTGAGTTTTGTATCTAGCATCGACTAGAGACTTAACCAAAATGTACTCAAGAATGTGTTGTCCCAATATGAGATGATGGACTGTGGGAACCCAAAGTGTACCCACACTCACTCAAAGAAGAGCTTAGGAGTGGCCTTTGCTGTGATACTCTTCTTGCAAACTACCATGATGGTCATCTCAGAGAATCTGTCAACGACCATGAAAATGAAACCATTGTCGTGCTTAGTAGAAGGAAGGCCTGACATATAATCCATTGAGACGGATTCCCAAGGCCGACTAGGAGTAGGTAAAGGAGTATACAAGCCTTTCTTGCTGATGGTTGGTTTGGCAATGGTGCAGGCGATGCAGGATCTAATGTACTTCCCAACATCCTGATGAAATTTCGGCTAATAAAAATACTTCTGCAATATTACCACGGTTTTCTCTACTCTGAAATGTCCAACGGCACGACTGTAGTGCGCCTCCCAAATCATCTTTGCACGCTCACTTGAAGGAACAATGTGTGTCCCAAGTGGCATAGCAGTGCATCCTGAAGGTGAAAATTTGGAACTTTCTTTCCTTCCAGGACTGTCTGGTATATGCTGCCGAATTCTAGATTGCTCTTGTAAATATGCGGCCACCCCAATGTCTCGTGCCCATGGGAGTTGAGCACAGGGATTAGCTCCATGACCACTGGTTGAATAATATTTTAGAATGTTATTGATATAATTTATTTATTTATTAATAA
>APFE030890782.1:117251-127745 GCA_000404065.3 Pinus taeda | reverse complement strand
ACATAAACCAACATCTATTCTCGAGCCTAGATCTATGGATAACAATTTCTTCAATATATTTTTAGTGGTATATTTATAATTTTTTCCCATCGGAGCAATTCCAATACATCAACTTAGTTAACCTCCTTCAATTTCTTCTATATTCTTTAATAGTATATTTATAGTTTTTTCCTAGGAGATCAATTCCAATACATTAATTTAGTTAACCTCCTTCAATTTCTTCTATATTTTTTAGTAGTATATTTATAATTTTTTCTTAGCAGATCAATTCCAATATATCAATTTAGTTAACCTCCTTCCTCCAAGATGGGAAAAATATATATAACCTTCAAGCATTAAAAAAAATCTCGCATAAATCCACAACTATTTTCGAGCTCACATCCACGAATAACAACTTCTTATATATTCTTTAGTTGTATTTTTATAATTTTTTCTCAGCAAACTTTTCTTTATAAACATTCTCCTTATTGGGTTTGCACCCCTTTAATTACCTGAATTTTTGCTTTTTGATTAGAAAAATATTTCATTTTCCTTCAAAGTATTTCTTTTTTCCACTATGCTTTTCTCTTGCTTTCATCCAACTTAGCTTTTCTCTCCAACTATGTTCTAATTTTCACATAACCTCTCTTCCATTATCTTATTAATTTTCTTCTATTTTTAAGGAGAACATTTAAGAAGGTCCACCATATAAATTTAAATACTTAACAATTTTCTAAAATAACAAAAAATCTCTATTACTCATGTATTTCTTCCCATAAATTTTCAAAAACAAAATATTTATAGATAATGTAAAATTTAATTACCTCATCAAATCGTTCAAATCCTCACCAAAAAATCATTAAATTAAAACAGTAATCACCCTAATCCAAAAATAATCCCCTCTTTTTATAATTACGTCTTAAAAACAAAGCATAAAATAATAA
The DNA here is from genome assembly GCA_000404065.3 of Pinus taeda. Classification (NCBI taxonomy): domain Eukaryota; kingdom Viridiplantae; phylum Streptophyta; class Pinopsida; order Pinales; family Pinaceae; genus Pinus; species Pinus taeda. The sequence goes on along the minus strand of APFE030890782.1, from coordinate 126,822 downwards.
TAAAAGAAATCAATAATCACGTATTTAAAAAGAAAAGCATAAAATGAAAAACAAATCACACTAGGAAATAAAATGATTAATAAGATATTTAATAAGCATATCTCTTCACGTTCATGTAACACATTTAAGTGTATTACTTATTACTTTGTAATTTATAATTAATAATATGCCTTTGACCGTAATATTTTATGGATTTAACCTAAGACTGCTCCACGGACGAGGGCGATGATACTTTCCTAACACTTTCATAGTGAGATAGACATAAAATAATTAATTAAGTGATAAAGTATTCTAGTCATGTAATTGCATACGCAATAAAGTATTGTTATATTTTTAAGAATATTATTTTTTACTAATTCAAGATTTTATTTTCATTTAATTAAACTTTTTATAAGATTCAGATAAGTTCAATACTTGGTCTTATACTGGTTAGGATGACAAGGTTCCATTATAATTTTCAACACAGAAGATATTTTAAAATAATTATATTTTTTAAAATTAAAGTCTCTTTTATGTTAAAAAAGTTAATTTTAAATGATTAAAAAATACAATATTTCTTATCTGCAAGAAGAGTTATTAAAAAGATACAAAATTACATTTCAAATTATTTAAAAATATTATGTGTTAATATATTAGATTGAATTTAAGTTAGAATTATTATCGAATATTGAATGAAATAATTATCTATTTATTTAGAAAATGTTATTTCTAAATTATGTGAAGTTCTTTTATACGATTTAATTTAAAACTAATAGTTTAAAACTAAACTTCATACAAATTGTCATGGTATTTAGGATAATTTTAACTCAATCATATAATCAATTTATTATTAGCAATTTACAAACTAAAGGTTTTTGATACCCACAAGTTTAATTGTGGTTTCTTCATGTTATATACCCATTTAAAAACATGATAAATCCATTGTAAAATGTTGTTTATTCATTAGGGAGTACAATAAAAAGGAAGATGAACATAGAAGCGCTTTGTTGATGAGATAATAAATTAGTGTGAGTTGTGAAGCCAAAGACATGAAGCCAAAAGCATCCCATTGGTTTTGAATGATTAGCTGGATATGATATTAATTTATATATGATATTAATTTATATATATAATATTATTTAACGTATGAATATTAATTAAATTAAAAGAGATGTATGGTGAAATATGTGTTATTATATTGAATATCTCGAACTTTTGGAGGAGTGAGGGTTTCTTAATAGGTACACCTAGGGTTTGATGTTGATGGTGTTTAGAGGGGGAGGGGTTGGAGCTCCCTCCTATTGGAATGCATTAATGAACAAGGGAAATGGGTTAAAAAAAATAATTGGGATCTCGACAGAAGATGTGGTAGAGAACAACCGAGGCATGACTAGATTAGGTTGGAAAGGACTAAAGAGTGATGAGGAAAAAAGTACGTTGGGAATCAAGGAGACCAACAACAAAAATAAAAGGAAAATGCTTCTGCAAGGCCATGTGCGCCCAAAAAGTGGTGATCCTAATGGCATTAATCATTATCTCGAGATACAGGCCTTTAGGAATTGTATGAGATCATATGCGGTCATATGCAAGTTTATGGGCCTTTGTGTGATTGGATCAAACATCATTAAAAATAAAGAGGGGGATAGAGTTACATCTAGGGTCAAAAGGATTCTTTATAGTGGGCTTTGCCAATATGGAAGATAGAGACTGAATCTTTGATGGTGATCGCTACTTCTTTGCTTCAGCTGGTTTATATATTCAACCTTGGATGGAAAATTTTAGTCTGGAGAAGGAGACCTTTACTAGAGTTCTAGTTTGGGTCAGAATATATTCCCTACCTTTGAATTACTGGATTCCTTCGACCTTAAAGTTGATAGAAGATACACTAGGAAAGTTTATCAAAATAGCGAGGGCAACACTATAGGGAAGATACACATTGTATGGAGAGATTTTTTTCAAGATGGATGTCTCTAGTGCTCTACCAGAAGTAGTGAAACTAGAGTTCAGGGATGAAATATAGCTAGAACCTGTGGACTATGAGTAGATTCCGCTCAGGTGCAGAAGGTGCCATAGACATGGCCACCTAATTAAGGAATTCCCTCTGAATAAAATGGAAGAATACGGAAAAGAACCAAAATTAAAGGATGCACATGGATTTGTAAGACCCAACCCGACGGGAAGGGAAAATTGAAGGTAACAACAGAGAAGTTAGGGAGGGAGAAAATCATAGAGAAATAGATTTGAAATATTGTCTGAAGAGAATTTAGAGAATCATGGGGTTGAGGAGGAAAAAATTCAGGAGCAAGAACAAGGAAAAGAAGAAGAAACATTGCAACCGCCAAAAGATATGGGGTAGCACAGGGATATCCTAGATCTATCAAATGATTTTGAAGGAGACACTGAGATGATGCCAAGCAAGGTAGGAACAAAGGACCCAAATCTGCAAGAAAAAGTAGAACGAGAAGGAAATGACCTTCATAACATAGTGGAACAAGGAAAAAAATAGGGATTCGAGGCCATACCAGTGGATCAAGTGGATAACATCCAATATCTATACCCGATGAGGGAAGAGGTGAAAATAAGAGGTCTGAAATGGCCACACATGGACATAGTTGAGATGGGAGTAAAAGCGACGCGTTCTTAAACTGTCTTGGTGCCACCAAAAATCACCGGAAAAGAGGGGGGAAGTCGAATAATGTTGTCATCTAAGAGTTGAGAGCCATGCTAATAAATTCAGGTAAGGTGAGAGCATTAATCCCGCAACCTATTAATTGTAGTTAATCATGATAGTTATAACATGGAACATAAGAGGATTGAGAAGCCTCAAGAAACAAACACTGCTTAAGAAGAAGATTAAAATGGAACAACCAAACCTTATTTTCTTGCAAGAAACAAAGTGTTCTACAGATAAAATCAAGGAATTAAGTAGGAAATTAGGTAGAAGTTATGAAATTATGGAGTTTGCAGTGCATTTTTCTACAAGAGGATTAGCGATTGGGTGGAACCACCCATCTCTTATCCTACCTGATGCTGAAGCTATGAGGTCCTATTTATTAGTGGAAATGTAGGTCATAGGGGCTCCAGGATCACTCATGTATACAAATGTGTATGGACCTCAAATAATGGAGGAGAATCTCAAACAACTTCAAGATTTGATAGAGATAAGATCTAGGAAAGGTTACCTCCCTTTGTTTTTGGGGGCGACTTTAATATGATAAGGGAGGCCAAAGACGCATAGACAAAGAGCGAAATCTTTCAAGGAATTCATTGAGGAGACCAATATTATTGACATGGAAATTACACATTATTGCTACACATTGAGTAATAAGCACAGAGGGAAACATCAAATTGCATCAAGACTTGACAAAATTTTAATTTTGGAGGATTTGATGATGAGAGAGATCGATGGGGAAGAAAATGTTCTTCCCTATTGAGGATCATATCAATAGTTGGTGATATTAATGATTGTGATGTTAGGCACCCTTAAAAATAGACCATTGATATTTGAAGCAGTCTAGCTAGATCAACCTGTCTTTATGGAAAATATCAAAAGATGGTGGGGAGAACAAATCCCAGTCAGAGGCTCCAAGATATACATCTTACAGGTAAGGCTAAAATTTATTAAATGGAAATTGAAACATTGGAATAAGATGGAATACAGAAACATCTTCCAAGAATGAAATGAATTGGAACAAAACATGGAAATATTGCAACGAAATATGATAATAGAAGGTTATTCATATGAAAGCAGAAAATAGGAGATAGAGCTAGTGAAGGAGTGGGAGGACAGATGTAGACAGGAGGATATTATATGGAGATATAAATCTCGAGTTTTATACAATTCAGGCCGATAGCACTATGCAATGCGTTATACAAGATAATATCCAAAGTCATAGAAAATAGGATGAAAATGGTCCTTCCTTGACTGATCTCAGTAGAATAGTCTAGGTTTTTCGAAGGAAGACAAATCTTAGATAATGTAATTATTGCACCTGAAAGAGATCACTCGTTAAAGACCCAGGGAAAGGTGGGTATGGTTATTCAACTTGATTTGTCGAAAGCATAAGATAAGATTAGTTCGGACAATATGAAATTGGTATTAAAGGCATTTGAATTTCATGAATGATGGACCAGATAGATTATGGCCATGGTCTCATCACCAAGTTTTTCAATATTGGTGAATGGAGCCTCGACAAATCCTTTCTTCTAGTTTAGTGGTATAAAGTAAGGGGACCATATGTCTCCCTTCTTGTTTATCATTATGATGGAAGGCCTTGGGAGGGAGATTGCTATTGAAAATAAAGAAGGAGATATAAAGGGCCTTAAATTGCATGATGAATATCATGTAACATCTCACCAAGAGTTTGTTGATGATACCATGTTGCATGGTATCCCCACAGTAAAGGAGGCATGTTCATTCAAATTCATCCTCGACACCTTCACCTATCCCTCAAGTATGGAGATATATAAGTCTAAGTCAATGGTTTTTTTTCCATAACACTCATATTGCTATCCAGAGGAATTTAACAAATACCTTAGGGTTCCAAATAAAGTTTCTCCCGTCAAAGTATGTTGGGGTTCCCCTAACAGTAAAATATTCGAAGAAATCCAATTGGGAGAAATTTATTTCAAATCTTGAAGATAGGGTTAAACGGTGGACTGTAAGAGCCTTGAACTTGGATGGTCAGCTAGTCCTCACAAAGACGATGCTACAAGTTATACCAGGTGACATGTTATATATCCTTCCAACTCCTAAGGGAGTGATCCAAAAGATTGGGAATATTCAAAGAAAATTCCTATGGTGAGGGGTAGAGGAAAAATTCAAATGGGTGCTAGTGGCTTGGAATACAATGTGCAAATTGAAAGATGTAAGGGGCCTTGGTCTTAAGGATCTAGAGATAGCCAACAAATAAAATGGAGCAAAATTATGGTGGAGATGGTTAAAAGGGGGGTCAACACCATGGGAAAGGTTGTGGAAATCAAATTATGCACCTAACTGCCAAACAAAAGACTTAGTCCGAGTCTCAGGCATAATTTATGGGTTTCCCATTTGGAATTTGGCATGGACTAATAGAGATGTCATACAACAACATGATTTCAAGGAAATAAGAAGTGGAAAAGAGGCCTTATTCTAGGATGATATGTGGTAGAAACAATTAAAGTTAAGAAGAGAGGAATGGAGTTGCTTTCAACTAAGCACGAAAATCAAGGATATAGAGAAGTCAACAATTCTGGGACCAGGGGCTAGAGATGAACAAATGAAGTAGATGGAATTTGAACATCTTTCATCATCCAACCCTGAATGACTTAGACTTTCATCATTTAATGGAGGAACCAAACAATCGAAAAATTATGTTTAATGATGACCGGGACCAACTTAGATGCAGGCAAAAATAAGGAGGGGATTTCAACATTGAGGAAGCTAAAACATATCTCAATATGGGGCACACTAGTTTCAATAACCCAAAATGGAGATAAGTATAGTTATCACAACACTGGGAAAAAAAAAGATTCATGTGGATGATATTACACTGGAAGGTTTTAGCCTAGGATATTCTAATAAAGAGAGGATTTATAGGTGCGTCTTGGTGTTGCTGCTACAAAAACGTAGAAAATGACCTTAATCATTTGCTAAATTCCTAGAACTATACATAGACACTTTAGGATTGGTTGGCCTTCATATTTTGTCAGATAACTTGGAACAGTGAAAGTATACAGGAAACAATCAAGAAATAGTGGGTGCAATATATACAAAAATGAGGTGGTGAACATGACCTGGAATTTAATTCAGTTTCATCCTCTAGGCAGTCTGGAAGGAGCACAACCACCGCATATTTTGTGACAAGAAGCTCACTGTCGAGCACTTGGTAGGAGGAATAAGATGCCACCTAAGAGATACTATAATTAGTAGAGGAAACCATCCTTCATAGGAACACCCATCCCGTAAAGAAGCACGAATTTTAAAATTTTTAGATTTGGAATACCTGAATGGACTATGCCATCATCCTGGTGAACACCATATCCAATTTGGATCTTTGGTGGGGTTGTCTCCCCACTAAGCTTTCCTGAAACGAAACTTTGACGTAGTATCAAAAAGGAATCCACACAAGGCAAGGGTTGGAGGAGTTATTCACGACCGGAAAGAAAAATATGCAGAAAATATTTAATCAACTTGGGCCACGCTTCAAACAATGCAACAAAACTCCAGACCCTGGAACATGGGCTGGAAATGTTCATTCGGGAAGTAATGATGAATGTGATAGTCAAAGGGGACTCTATGTTAGCTATCCAAGCAACATGTCAGTTTCAATGTGGCGCATAGTTGAGTAAAGTAACGAGGAACTAGCACCTAGGCCAATTATTCCAATGCATCCATAAACATATGAAGGTGTTGAATACTATGGATCTCTCCTTGCTTCATTTATCATTGAATGCATTGGCAGACAGGGTGGCAAATGCAGGGATCGAGAGCACCCACAAACTAATTGATGTGGCATGGGAGGATATATCTGAGGGTTAGATGAAGGAGGAATGTCGAATGTTGGTGAATTCCGATAAATCTATGTAACTTAGGTAGGTTGATAGAAAAGTGGTGGGCACGAACCTGGGAAGTAACTAACCTTGAAATGTGAATGACTAACCCTGATTATGGATAGATAGGTAGCGGTTAGTTGGAAAATTAGGAGGGGTAGGTGTTTGTAGTACATGTAAGGGGTGACAATTGATGATGGGAAGGAGGGTAATTCCTCTGTAATGGATCGTCTCTCAGGTCAAATCATTATTAGGAAAGGATGATCAGAAGAGTGGGAAGGTATGACATCCCAAGGAGAGGCATACAGGAGTAGGACCATGGCGTTTATAATTATGTATAGACCGCTTGAAGGGGTGAATGAGAGGGAGGATGGCCATAAAATCACACAAATGAAAAAAAAACATCGTTGGCATGTTAGAGTTATGGAAATCAGAGAAGGAAATTAATCCTAACTCGGCAAGGCAAGTCATGTCCTAGTTGTTTCTTTTAAATCGTAGTGGTGGATTAAACACTATCTAGATAAGGTAGAACACTGGAATGTGATGTAACTTTGAGTGTGGGTTATAAATTTTTGTAAGGGCTACTAAGGTATCAGGGAGTGCAATGGATAAGAGTCACAGTGCTAGAGGCAGGCCAATAGGCAGACCGCGAACGAAGGTTTACGATCTTGAGGCTAGTAAACAAACACATAAGGAGAATGTACTGAGGGAGGTTTCACTCAATTATCAAAACAGAGTTATACAAAAAGGGAAGGAGATAGTGGAAATCTGGGAAGATGAGGTCAGAAGACATTGTTGTTCTGCTCAGGATGGAAAAATACAGGAGGAGGTGGACTGGATCATTTCCAATGGGAAATCTAGAACTCAAACAATGGTGTACCATAAGACCCTTCAGACAGCTTGGCATATCAAGACTCTATTGGGGAAGCTGCAAACATATAAAGAAGAGGAGAGAACTAGGAGGTAGTATGAGATACAACTCCAAATAAAGGCTATTGACCAATGACTTCATGGTATCGAAGAGGTTCTTAAGGGTTTGATGAACATAGAAAAATTGTAGGATGACATGATCAGGGAGATGAACATGATGTTCTCCATCTACTTGAACACATCCATAACTTGAATATCATTTCGCATGAAGGGTAGGGAGATATGTCTTGTCTGAGAAAGTATCGAGTTAGGGAAGTGAATGAGGTTGGTAGACATCATCAGGCGAGTGTTGTAGGCACCGGTCATCTGAAAACTCCAGTCGCTCCGAGAAAATTCCCAATGGAAGAACAAGGAGCAAGGGTTGGATCAGAGGCAACCCCAGTTAAATAGAGCTATGTCATGGAACCCTATTGTTAGTTAATGACATTGATTACTATTTTGTTTGGTTTTGTTTTATGTCTTTATAGGCATTATGGTAGTTGCTTTGAGAAGTGTAAGTCTCGTGAACCAAGTTGTTTAGTTATTAAGATAGACAAACCCGCAAATAGTAGTATTGGGAAGATAAATTTGATTTAAATGTTAAAAGGACACCAGAGACAACAAAATTTGATGGCATGCCTCATCAAATGTGTAATTAAGACTATCTTTTTCTGCAATTGTCCAGTTTCCAATCTGGCATACCAGCTATCATTTTGGTACTCTATGGTTATTTAGTAATAAGGATTCTATTTGCAATTGCGGCCGTCCTCCAAATCTCAGCTACAAAGCCAAATTCGCCTTGTTCTTGTTGATCAAATGGTTAGAGGAAAACCAATTTTGTAATAGGAATTATGTTGTACTTATCCTTATTGTAACTTCTCTCTGATCTCTCTCTATTTATATGAAAACAGAGATCAGAGAGGGGGAGGATTGGAGGGAGAGGTGATGATGGATTCGGAGAATGAGAAATGTTGGACAACAATGGTGGATTATTCATGCTGTAATTCTTAAGCTTTGCTATTGTAATGATTCCACAATTGGCTGATTAATAAATGATTTGGAAGTGCTGTTCCATTTTCTCATTCTGAAGTGACCCCGCAGCATCCGTTGGCGGCTAAGGGCCCAGCCTCTGGCGGAGTATGCTGCTGCTGCTGTATATTATCTTTTTGGTTTATGCGTGGTTTGTATTATCAGCTTGAATTGGTAATCTAGTGTGATTTATTATCTTATATTGCAGTTCTGTTATATTTCATATATCGCTCTCTGCAACAAAGTCGTAATGTGCATTCTGATCTTATAACGTATTGCTATCTCTTTAAAGTCGTTAATGTAATATTGATGTTCTTTACAGAATGATTTAATTGCGGAGTAATCAAGCTGCAACCTTCTTAAGCTGGTATTATTGTATTTGTCCATGGTTTATATTTCATACGAATGTTGTTCAATTGACATTGTGGTTCCATTATGAATTGCAATCGCTACCCTTTCTAACCAGGATTAATACTTGCGTATCAGACTCAGATTACCATTTCTTAATATCGTTGTACGCTGTGTGCATTATTTATTTTAGCACCGTAGGCTGTTCCATATTTCATTTCCAATTAGTTGCCATTCTATTTCTTTTTGTTGTCTAATTTATTTGATTTGGCTTGGTTGTTGTTTGCTTCCATTAAAACAGAGTTTTGCTGTTCAGTTCTTTTAATTCTAGTTTCTTGATTCCATTTATGGCCGTTCCATTTTAGACTTGCTGTTTCATTTATTTTCTGCTGTCCATTTACTTGTATTTATTGCTTTGGTGTGAGAGAAGGTCCAAGGCTGTCGTGAGCCTCAGCAAATGCTACCACGCTCCCTGATCCATGGTCCATGCTCTAATTCCTTTTGCATCAATTTCTAGAGGAATGAGTTATTGCTACTATATCCTCGATTGATGGTTGTTTGAATGAATGATTTAGTTTAAGACATTTCAGTTTCTTGCTGTTTCAATTAGATTTCTTTTTCAAGCATTCATTTACTTGTGGGTTTTAAGCACTATACTGCAAAACATTACTCTTAAGTAAATAGCCGCCTCAGACAGTGTACACTCTTGAAATAAAAAGTCGTCCCTGGTTTGACAATTAATGTGAGGTAATTAGGTGTTAAAAAGACCCTTTTT
>APFE030890782.1:84067-104088 GCA_000404065.3 Pinus taeda | reverse complement strand
CTGCAAAACATTACTCTTAAGTAAATAGCCGCCTCAGACAGAGTACACTCTTGAAATAAAAAGTCGTCCCTGGGTTGAAAATTAATGTGAGGTAATTAGGTGTTAAAAAGACCCTTTTTATCGCTCCACACTTACCACCTCTTGTATTCTATGGACATTATGACTTGAGGTGTGCTTTTTGTGCGTCTTGGCTATTCCTCCACACTCTAGCTCACACCTCGTCTTGAAACATGCATGCAATATGGTTTCCTAATCCCACAACTATGATTAGGCAAAGAGCAAGATGTAGGCATTGAAGTATCAACAGTGGAAGATTCAAGGGATTTGAGGGTTGCTTGAGTGTGGAGACTTCAACACACGTTTTTGGGGCACAAATATCTATAAAGGTTCAAGATGAGTTATGATAATTTGAAGTTGATGTTTTGGCCAAGAGATGTTGTCTATCTGATTTAGAGGGGGTTACAAATATAAAAAAAAAAATTAAACTCGGGATAAGAAAAACTAGTACAGGTTTCCTATTGACCTCTTTTGGAGAATGAAGATGCTATTAGGTAGAATTATTATAGACATAAACGATGCCAAGAAAGAGATCTTTCTAATGCTTGACAAGGTAATGCTCAACCACAAGAAAATCAAGGAGAGAAAGAGAGGAATTGAAGCCCACATTGCTCCTACTCCAATATCAAGTGGCTACACTGAAGGAAACATCAACCCACATAGGTAGTTAACTCTATTTCTATCTAATTTCATGTTAATTTTGGTCTAGTTTTTTTCTTTCTAATCTACATATTCTAGTGTATAATCCTTTTATAGTTATTTAAATACCTATAATTTTCTAACTCCTTATAAAGACTTGGTCAAGACGATATATTTGTTTTTTTTGGGTCGCTAATTCCACATAGTTTTGTCAATGTCCTGATTTCCTTGCAGCAGGACAAAAATATGAAGCAAATGCAATTATTTTCATTAATAATTATTTAATAAAATTATTTGAAATTTAATATGTAAAAGGTAATGTGTGACGTGTCAACCGTGGATTTCACTTCATCTCTTATTGTTCTTTGTTCGTTGCATCACTTATTGCTCTTTGTCCGCTGGATCAGAATTACAGAGATGATGTCTTCGATTGGCATTGATCGTCACTGCTTACTGGTATCATGCATCAATTTCTTGCTTTCTTTTTCCCAACATTTCCTTCCCATTTGCACCGATATTCTAAATTCCTTTCCTAACCCTTCTCCTCCCCCTACAAATTTTGTCTTTAATTGCATTCAATCCATCATATATTACTACAGAAAGAGGAATACCATCGCCATTGTTCTAACTGTAGTAGCTGTGTTGGTTTTGGTGCTTATTGTGATAACTGATATGAGGAGATTGAAGAAAAATAAAGTTGCCTGCAATCATAGAGTAATATGCACATATCCTATGGAACAACTCGCCAACCCTAGCAGGAATTTTTGGAAGTGAGCACAGATCCACAAACCTACGCAATTGAACAGCCCGTGAATCATAATGGGAACTATTTGGAGACAAAGCTTATAGACTTACACTCACACACTGCGGAGGAACTGAATAGTTTGGAGGAGTGCATACACACGTATACAAGGGAGGAACTGGCCAACGCCACTGACAATTTCACAACCAAAGTTGGAGAGGGCATCTTGGGATTTGCATATCGTGCTAATTTGTCAGGCAATCGAGTGGGCACCGCTAAGATAGCAACGGATTTAGATCCCAGTTTATTCAAAAAATAATTGTTTGTTCTCCTTAGACTTCCATGTCATCCTCATCGGATTGTGTTTGCAAGCAGGTGTGTATTATTCCATTCGTTTAGAATATTGGAATAAACACTATCATGGGGTTAGCTTAAATGGTTGGAATCATACTTTCCCTTCGTTTATAATATTGGAATAAACAATATCCTCTGGTGTTAGGTTAAGTGGTTGGAAACATTGTTATATTAAATTTTTTTGGGTTAAATTTGTTAGAATTGGGTAGGATGGGTTGGAATAACAAGTTTAAATTTTTTAAAATTGCTTTTGATTGGCTAAGGGATTATATCTTTCAGACATAAGGAAAGAGGTTAACAGTTCAAGACCTAGAGGTATTTGACAAGAGTGAAAGTTTTCTCTCTTAAGGACCACCAATACTTGGTTTTCCTTGAATAGCAGTCAAGACTCAACTTGCATTTCAAGACCTAGAGGTATTTGACAAGAGTGAAAGCCTTCTCTCTTAAGGACCACCAATACTTGGTTTTCCTTGAATAACCTGCTCTCTTAAGGACCACCAATACATGATTTTCCTTGAATAACCTGCTCTGTTGAGGACCACCAATACTTGGTTTTCCTTGAATAACACTCACAACTCAACTTGCATTCGCAGATAGCAGTTGGTAAAAGTTGTCCCCACTGAGTTACAATAGATTTTTCAACTGTCTCAAAAAATCGCAAATTTGAGTTGTAAATTCTCCATAATTTAAATGCCCCAAAACTTTTTCAAAATGCTAAATTCATATGTATAACCAAAAATACATTTTAATTAACTAAACATCATGTTTAACCAAAAACTACTTCTTCATATTTCCTCTAAAACTACATAATATATAATAATTATACAACAACTCATTTCTCCTGCTCTTTATCTAAATTCAATCATTTAAAAGGAACATATTGGTCCATTATGATGAATTTTCATGGATTGCTGACACCAACTTCCTAAGTTATGAATTCCCTTGAATTTTAAAAAATATTTATATATGAACATTGTTTATTATGATTACGAAGTGTCTTTCGAAGTACTGAACACTTTTGCATGGAGAGGGGCATTCTACAACCTAGTATGACCTTGATGTTATAGTGTGTCACGTCCTCAAAAAATAATAAAATATTTTTAGTTGATGTCGGCCAAAACATTCACTTCAATCTTAAATTGCTAATGTGCTTAATAGCTCTTTTACCATATACTTGAATTTGAATGGATCATAAATCTACCTTTACCAAAAAAAATTACCACATTAAAGTTCCAAATTAGGTAAAAGTTTAAACATCTTTACTCTTTACTCAAGCCAACACCATTTATTATATCAAAAGAGAAAAGGTTAATTCAACACAAAGAATCGAAAATCCTGCTCCAAAATCTTTTAATACTTCTTTTATTAAATATTTGTAAAATGAATATTTAGAGGAAAAACCATATATATTAATTTGATGTAGTTTTTTTTATAAATTTTGTTATCATGTTATGTTAAAAACATCATTAATTAAAACATTAGTATAATATTATATAATATTATATATTATATTAATTAATATTATTAAATTTAATAACTTTGGATTTATACAATATTAAATTTAATATAATATATATTTTGTTATATTATAATATATATTAATATATCATGATATATAATTAACTCTAGATATATATGGAGGGAAGAAAAATACATAGATTCATGGAGGTGGAGAGATCGAGGGGGTGACAAGGGAGAGATGGATATAGAATGAAGGAGAGGAGAGAGGAGTGAGAGAGGGAGATAAGGGTAAGAGAGAGATGGAGACACAAAGATGGATGGGGGAGAGAGGAGGAGAGAGGGAAATAGTGACAAGGTTTGAGAGAGAGAGAGAGAGAGAGAGAGAGAGAGAGAGAGAGAGATGGGGGGGAGAGAAGGGCGTAGGAGAGAAAGGGAGGGGAAGGACTAGAGAGAGGACTTGAGATGGAGGGATAAAGAGGTGGAGTTGGAGGGGAAGAGAGGGATGAAGAAGAAATACATTGAGAGAGAAAAGTGGAGAGAGAGAGAGAGAGGAAGTGACAAGGGAGAGGTGGAGAGAGAGTGTGTATGTTTTGGGGTGAGATAGAAAGACAGAGGAGAGATGGAAGGAAGGCGGAGAGAAGGAGAGAGGTAGGGAGATAGTGACTAAATTTAAGGGAAAAGAGAGAGAGGGAGAGGGAGGGAAGTGGGAGAGAGAGGGATATAGATAAAGGAAGTGAGAGAGGATGAGAGAGAGAGAAGGAGAGAGGGAGTTAAGAAGAAATACATAGAGAGACAAATGTGGAGAGAGAGATAGGGAGTGACAAGGGAGATAGAGAGAGAGGGATAGAGTAGATTAGGAGGGAAGAGAGATGAAAAGGGGAGAGAGGGAGAGAAAGGGAAGAGAGAGGGAGAGGGAGATGAGGAGGGAGGGATAGATAAATAGATATCGAGAAAGAGTGTGTATGTTTTGGGGGTTATATATAGAGTGAAAGGAGAGGTGGAGGGAGAAAGGGATATAGATGGGAGGTGAAGAGAGGGAAGAAGAGAGAGATAGAGAGAAGGAGAGAGGGATGGATAGATAGATAGATATGGAGACATAGAGTGTTTGTGTTTGGGGGAGGTGAGATGGAGAAACAAAGAAGGAGAGATTGAGGGAGAAATAGATATATATGAAGGGAGGAGAGAAGGAAGAATATTTTTTATGCCAGATGCACTCATTTTAGTATATATGTGTTGTAGCAGCTACAACCACCCTCCAAAATTTTGCGTTAGCTTTATTTTGGAGCCTCCCTACCAACTTTTCCTAGCACCTTGTCTTGCTTCTTCAAGTATACAAGATTCATTATTTTTATTGCACAAAGGCAGCCTGTCGATCACAGCCTGATGCATTCCCCTCACAGGTTGTTCATTTGGAATTGGTCCAGCTACAGGCTGAGAAACTCCCCCAAGAAATTGTGCATTTCTAGAGGAAAACTAGCCTTCCCTCCAAAAATTGAGAAATCCTATTTGGCATCCTGTTGGGATCCAAAATTGTGCAATTCTACCAGTCAACACTCATAGTGAAAATTGTGAAATTTTCCCCAGTAGGGTTGATCAACCCAGAATTTGTGCAAATATGGGCAGCAGGTAGCTACTCTGCCTAGAAATTGTGCAAATCTCCTAGGTAGCCAGCCCAACTCCGAGCTAGAAATGCACATTTTCTCCAACTAGTTGAGAAGCCTCTTGCATGTGCAGCTAAGTTGAATGTTTCCCTTTGGGACCAAGCATGATATACTTGCATGCATGAGTTATTTCTCCCAAGGCAACATGCGAAGGCATCCTGTGTTTTAGGGATATATTCTTGGTAGTTGGAAGTTACATGAAAGGATCATTTCAGCAACCTCCCACCAAGTGTTGTTTTCCCTAGATTCATGGCATGCATGTCACAACCTCGATTTTATCAAAACTCATCAACTAGATGCTACAGAGATCATTCATCACATCAACCATGCAACTCTGAGATCCCACATCACATCTAGGAGCTATCGACAAATTTTGCTGAGTTGTTTTGGGGTAAGCACACTTTCCATGTCTTGTGTTGCATTACTGGTGCTTTTTATGTGTCGCTCCATATGAACGATGTCTGCTTGATTTCAGTGAGCATTTGCTGTTGCTTTGATATGTACTAGCTTCTGCTAACATTGTTTCAGTTTTCATTGACATCTCACTTTTGTCGCATGCATGAAACTCTTTTCCACGAACAGTCACTGATTCAATGACTTGCATCACTCACATGCATGTTGCTCCATTTTCTGAATCTCTCATTCACTGTTTGCATGCATGATCATTCACTTATTCATACACTCAAAATTGCCATGCATTCACATTCACTTTTGCTTGCAATTTCCCGTTGGTGAGTCTGGCCAACCCTAGCCTGGACTCTTCCTCGCCAAAAACATTTGCACAATCTTAAGAGGCAAGGTTATGCATTCCTCTTTAGAAATGTGCATTCCTATCGATTTTCGGTTCCCAAGACCTACTTTGCACAATCCTGAGGGACAATTACTGCTAGCCGATAAAATTGCATAATGCAGTCACTAAGCCTGTAGTCGTTGCTAGCTAAAATTGTACATTGCACAATTCTAGTAGTCAGAAGTCAGGCTAGACTGTTCATTGCACAGTTTCGGTAGCCAGTCAGCCTTGTGACAACCTGGAATGTGCCTTGCACAGTCTTGGTAGCTAGTCTCCAAAAATCCTAGCATAAATTGTGCGACCTTCATGATCAGTCACACAAGTATGTTGCAAGTCAGTACTCAGCTCATTCTGGTTTTCAAATAACAGATCGCTTGCCATGAATGTTTCCATGTCTCCAGGTATTATAGGTTTTCATCTACCTCTCAACAACACAGGTACAATGGATTCCAAGAGAGAAGAGTCGAAGACACCATTCAAAGCACACTTGGAGATGAGGTTGATCAAGTGTCTAAGAGCTTGCTTACTCACGAAGACAACAAGTTGTTCATAGGCAAGGAAATCAAGGTATGACAACAACAACATCATAGCGAGCATCATCATGAACATAATCTTAAGGAAGCAAATTGGATGCAATGAATGCAAGAGGAAGGATGTTGACAACACATAAGCAGAACAATGTTGCAAGCTCAAGCAGATCCACTGATGATGAAAGAAAATGTGGAGACTCAGACTATGAGTTGAAGGCATGATATGAAGATCGCGTGAAGATAGAGAATGGAAAGAAGAAGGATTTGGATGTGTTGCAACAACAACTCAGGAAAGAAGATGAAGCTGCACGGATAAGCGTATGAGTTGCAGCAAGAACTGGAAAAGCAGGGGGTGCAACATGCCCTCATGGGTGAAATTGCGTCTGTACAAATTACATATCTATCCCAACAGCTGGCACATAGAAGAAATGGTGAGAATTTTTGTTGATCATCTGCAAGGGATTCAGCAGCACGCATACCGTTGTGTGCATGCATGTGATCCAACCCATTCAACACACTCACCAAGGCAAAGACAAGAAGTAAGTCCATCTGGAGCTAAACATGTACTTCAACAATTTGATGCGCATGACCACCAGCACACACTTGAAGATCGGCTTGAACACTATGCATAAGTGTGTTTTTGGCTTAGCCACACCCAAGATGACCATGCGCATGTTAACATATGAGTTTGATGAAAGAGCCACACCAATGCATTGGATGCAATGGAGGAAAGAGTTCGCTTCAGCAAGATGTCAACATGGACCGCATGTACACCATCACAGATGATCAAGCTTAGTAGCTAGCTCACCACCTTCACCATCACAAGCATGTTAAAGAGTTGGTCTCACAACAACGGACTGAGTGTCAGTGATGTCTTGCATGGCTTGCTCTAGCCATTTTGTCTCCCATAAGTACATGTGCATTCTAATGTAATGTCATGTCAAGTGTAGGTAAAATGTCGATAGTTGGATGTAACAATCATAGAGTAGATGAAGATTCATGAGGGTAGTTGAACTGTCACAAAGGGGAAGGTCAAGGTTCACCCCACCCTTTGCTATAAATATTACCTCATAAATCATTGTAAGGGATTTTAATTAGCCAAGCTTCGATAAGACTATCTTAGAGAAATATTGGACAATATTGTAATGAGCCTTTGCTTCTCCAACTGTAGAGCTAGTATATCTATTTGGAGGAATAGGCGATTGTGGCTATAATGTTCCACTATTGGAACTAGTTGGTGTACATCGGTGTATTGTATGACTAGAGCTTACACTTCTTAATAGAATAGAGCCAACATGTTTTCATGCATATGTTTTTATTGTAGTTGGAATATTCTGGTTGCTGTAGCATTGTATGTTGTTTAACTTACATATTTGTGTATGAACTATTTTGTATGCAATTGTATGAATCTTGTTGCAGATGTGTTGCTAGTTTGAACATCACTTTGGATTGCTTGATATCTTGCTTTCCATTCGGTGATGCATCTTTGCTCATTTGTTCCCTTCCAAGCTACGTAATATTACATGTTTCCAAAGGGTGTACTCACCTCACTCCCCATGTGTTAGAACCTTTCATGTGCCTTCCTTGGCTCACTGCAGCTGTCACACCGTTGCTACCAACAGAGTTATCTTACTTTCCTCTGTGTGAAATCACAATCAAGGCATTACCATATGACCCATTACTGGGACTCCTACACCAAATGGTCTAAGGTCTAATTGGGACTTATTACGAGGGAGATCCCTTAATATGTTGGCAGGTCCAACACCGTCAACATTTCTGGCACTAGAAGGAGGTCCAGATGACAAGTTGTGTCCTCTAATCTAGTTTTGAACCTTGCATATATTTCATTGATTCTTGCACTCTTCTCCCTCCACCATGTTTTTCAAATAATGAAGATTTCCCTATCACGAGGGAGTTTATTGATCTATTGTCCACTTACACTTACAATGGTGAAGGTGAAATGGCCTAGCCTGAGTACTTACATGACTTTCTTTACATGCTTCATCAGGAAGATGGGTGTTTTGACAAACAAGCCAACTTGTTGCTTTCATACACACTTTGTGAATCTCCACTTTGATGGTTTTGTAGCCTACTGGTTGACAGCGTGCACTCACTTGAGCACTTCTGTGATATCACTGAAGACACTTTCTATCATTTTGATCCAGACTATCTTGACCAAAAACTACTATAGCAATGGAATGCTTTTCCTGAATCGATTATGTACTTTTCGCAGAGCTTTTGTGACTTGTAGTTTCAAGCTCCAAGGAGCCAAATGAAATTTTCCTATCTCTGGGATTGATTCGAGTATTTCCTTAAGGAATCTACTTTTCCCAAGAAGAAGCTTGAAATCAAGCATCGCTCAACATTCTTCATTGATGGACCTACACAATCTTAGTTGGATGTGGTCACTGTCATGACTGAGTGTCTACCATTCCTTCATCCAAAAGCTCCATCACTACCGAGTGATGTTGAGGATAATGCTCAAACATGTGTTCATATTTCACATCCTCCCAACATCACTTTACTTAATTTTGGTGCATATTTCGTTGTGAGTGCATCAAGTTGTCATATGCATACTATTCCGCGACCTTCGTCTTCGTACTCGATTGTTCCTCCTGATAATGTTGCCTTGTGTTCTTCCATTATGAACTATTCACTTGTTGTGAATGAGGAAAAATCCATTGACGGAGTTCGTGTTGCACAACCAACATGCACTACCATTCATGAAGATTATGAGTGGGACCTTGAGCATCAACACTCGGCGAAGGATGACACCCTTTCCTCCGAGCCCCCTATGTTCTTTCCTAACATCTTTGGTGAACCTGTCATCCATTATTTTTCATTTGTGTCTTCATCCATGGATGATCCCATTGTTGACCACTCAAAAGACACATCAAATGTTGGTCCATCATTCAAAAATGGAGAGGATAAGTTATTCATTAAAAATCCATTTGATCTTTCATTTGTCTTTTCAAAAATACAAAGGATGAGTTTTTTTTTCTTTTCATATACCACTCTGTTTGATTCATCTAATCATGAGGATGCCAATTAAATAAGTTATTTTTCTAATCATGGAATTCATGGTCCGTTTACTCCCATATTTGGTCACGATCATGACTCTATCATAGTTGATCTTTCAAAGCCACCGGTTTATGATGATCTATCTAATGATGAAGTTGAAACACCCAAGATTGTCGAGGAACATTAGCCCAAGCTGATGGTTATGTCAGGCCCTCGCTCCCTTGGGGTTAGCCTCACTTCTGATCAGGAAACTGTTGAATCACCTAAGGCTCCTCATCACTCATCTGAATGCATTGAAGATCCATCTCACACACAAATCATGCTTCCTCCACTTGAACTGCATGATCCCGTTGCTCATGCATTGGAGGAATCTTACATTGCAAGTAAGTGTGCATGACACAAGTTATATTTGTTTCTTTCCTTGCATTTCTTAGTCAAGAGTGTGCTTATCCTTCAAAACTTCATGCGCAGTCACACAACGCTGTCATAAGTCGACGGACTGCTCGCCATGTACTTGTACTCACTTATGTCATATGGGCACTTTGAAACATGAATTGTGGTTGTCTTCATTCTTATATATTTCTTTCTTGTTGATTCACATAACTAGGTTGCTCGCGGACCAAGCCTTCACCCACATGGGTCAACCAATGCACCGATGTCCTACTTGCTTTGTTTGTTTATTTCTCTTCTTACTTGTTTACATACTTGCTTTGCTTTCGCTTTTTCTTCTGCTTTGGCTTTGCTTTGTTGCTTGTTAGTTTTCTTGTTTCATTTTTAGGTTAGTTTCGCATGAAACCATTTATGACTCTCGAAATAGGTTGGGTCAAGTACAAGTGGGCTTGTACAACTATCACTACTTGGTTATCTGTCATCTTGCCTCTGTATGAAGGACTTGTTACTTTTAGTCCATGATACGTCAAAGGAAAATATATACTATTCAAACTAAACCTTGGTGAAAGCACAACGCTTGTGTGGTAACTAGTGTCACCTACTCTAGTTGGTTATTTTTGGCTTAACCCTTGTCAGCTTAGTTAAGTAGAGTAAGGTGAGGGAGAAAATCTTAACAAGCACATCAGAGATATAGTAAACTAAGTCTTTGCTGGAACAACCTCTTCTACTCTCAATAAGTTGGGATCTCTCTTTTGCCTCATAAATGAATAAGTGTTATGCACAGTTGAAAAAATGAAAAATGAAAAAAATGAAAAGTGAAAAAAATAAAATGAATAATGAATAAGGCAAAAGAAGAGAAAGGATTCCTGTGCAGGGAGGTGATGCAAGTAATTTGGTGGGGTACTAACGAG
Source organism: Pinus taeda (assembly GCA_000404065.3). Classification (NCBI taxonomy): domain Eukaryota; kingdom Viridiplantae; phylum Streptophyta; class Pinopsida; order Pinales; family Pinaceae; genus Pinus; species Pinus taeda. Next base: position 93,532 of record APFE030890782.1, on the reverse strand, counting down.
GCTCGCTGGCATCGGAGCCATGCTTGTGTTCCTATGTGACTTCGTCGGGGTACTAACTAGGCTTGCTAGTAGCAGAGCCATGCTTGTGTTCCTATGTGACTCCGCCGAGGTTATAACCAGGCTCGCTTGAAGCAAAGCCATGCTTATGCTCCAATGTGACTTCGTCGGGGTATTGTCCAGGCCTACTCGTAGCGAAGCAACACTAGAGATGAAAATAAGACTTTAACGACTACTGCTTGTGCACCAATATACCCCTCAACCCCAATGGAAACAACTATGTTTCCTTGGCTTGGAATGTGTGTCAATCGACTAAGATCTTGGGAGATGGTACACATTACAGTCAAGCTACTATGAAACCAAGATGAGTTGAGAACTGTACAATACTTCTGAAGGTGTTAGACTTGCTATTCACGAACAAGGTCCATTCAAAGAGCTTAAGTTCTACTAGTGTGTCACCAAGTGCTGTAGCGGATACAACCACTCTCCAAAATTTTTCCTTAGCTTCATTTTGGATCCTCCCTACCAAATTTTCACAACACCTTGTCTTGCTTCATTAAGTACACAAGATTCAGTGTTTTTCTTGTGCAAAGGAAGCATATCGATCACAACTTGATGCATTCCCCTCACAGGTTGTTCATCGAGACTTGGTCTAGTTGCAAGCTGAGTAGCTCCCCTAAGAAATTTCTCATTTATGGAGGGAAACCAGCCTTCCCTCCAGAAATTAAGGAATCTTGTCTGGCAGCTTGCTGGGCTCCATAATTGTGCAATTCTACCAGTCAACACTCACAGTGAAATTGCACAATTTTCCCAAGCAAGGCTACTCACCCTAGAATTTATATAAATATGGGTAGTAGCTAGCTGCTCTGCCCAGAAATTGCGCAAATATCTTGGGCAGGTAGCCAAAAATGCACATTTTCTCCCAATAGTTGAGCAGCCTCTCGCATGTGTAGCTGATTTGACCGGTTCCCTCTGGGACCAAGCAAGACAAACTTGTATGCATGGGCTATTTCTCCCAAGGAATCACGTAAATGCAACCCTTATTATAGGAATCTATTCTTGGCGGCTAGAGGTTACATGCAAGTATCATTTCAGAAACCTCCCACCAAGTGTCTCTTTCACTAGATTTGTGGCATGCACGTCACAAACTCGATTTTATCAAAGCTCATCAACGAGAAGCTACAGAGATCATTCATCACATCAACCTTGCAGCTTTGACATCCCACATCGCATCTAGGAGCTGTGGACACATTCAACTCAGTTGTTTTGGGTTAAGCCCTCTTTCCATCTCTTGTGTTACATTTCTAGAGATTTTTTTTTTTGTTTCGCTTCACATAAAAATTGTATGCTTGATTTCAGTGAGTGCTTATTATTGCTTTTATACATACTAGCTTGTGCTAGCACCGTTTCATTTTTTGTTGACGTCTTACTGTCGTTGCAATCATGAAACTATCTTTTATGAACGGTCGCTGATTCGGTGACTCACCTCACTCACATGCATGTTGCTTGATTTTCTGAATCTGTCATTCACCATTTACATGCATGATCATTCACTTATGCTTACACTCAGCATCGCCATGCATTCACATTCACTTTTTCCTTTAGTTTCCTATTGGCAAGTCTAGCCAACCTTGGAATGGACTCTCCGTCACTAGATAACATTGTGTAATCCTAAGAGGGAAGGCTCTACCTTCCTCTCTAGAAATGTGCATTTCTGCCTAGCAGCTATTCCCTAGGCCTACTTTGCAAAATCCTAAGGAACAATGACTGCTCGCCCAGAAAATTGCGCAATGCAGTCACTGAGCCTACAGTCATTTCCAGTTGAAATTGGGCATTGCACAATTCCAGCCATTAGTAGTTAGGCTAGAATATTCATTACGTATTTTCAACAGCCATTCAACCATCTGACAACCTGTAATGTGTCTTTTGCAGTCTTGGCAGTCAGTCTCCCAACCTCCTAGAAAAAATTGTGCGACCTCCATGATCAGTCACACAGGTATGTTGCAAGTCAGTTCTCAGTTCGTTTTGGTTTTCGACTAACAGATTTTTTGCTATGAGTGCTGCCATGTCTCTAGATATCACAAGTGTTCATCTTCCTGTCAACAACATAGGTACAATGGTTTCTAAGAGAAAAGAGTCAAAGACATCATTCAAAGCACACTTGGAGATGAAGTCGATCAAGTGTCTATGAGCTTGCCCACTCAAGAAGAAGTCAAGTTGTTCATAGGCAAGAACATGAAGGTATGACAACAATAACATCATAGCAAGCATCATTATGAATAGAAGCTAAAGGCAACATACTGGATGCAATGAATGCAAGTGGAAGGTTATTGACAACATAGAGACGGAACAAAGTTATAAGCTCAAGCAGATCCACTTTCGATGAAAGAATGTTTGGAGACTCCGACTATGAGGTGACGACACGACATGAAGATCATGTGAAGATAGAGAATGGAACAAAGAAGCTGTTGGATGTGCTAAAGAAACAAATTAGGAAAGAACATGAAGCTGCACAGACAAGTGAATGATTTGCAGCAAGAACAAGAACAACAGTGGGTGCAACATGCACTTGCGGATGAAACCGTGCCTATATAAGTTAAAGATCTATCCCATCAGATGGAACGAAGAAGACATGGTGAGCAATGTTGTTGATCACATGCAAGGGATTTAGCAGCATGCATGCATGTGATCCAACCCATTCCGCACTCTCACCAAGGCAAAGACAAGAAGAAAATCCAACTAGAGCTAAACATGTACTTCAGCAAGTTCATGTGCATGACCGCCAACACACACTTGAAGATCAGCACAGACACTATGCATCATTTGCTTTCCGGTTCAGCCGCACGCAAGATGACCATGCACATGTTAACCCACGAGTTAGATGAAGGAGCCACACCAATGCACCAGATGCAACAGAGGCAAGGGTTCACTTCAGCAAGATGTCACCATGGAGCGCATGCACATCATCACGGATCACGAAGCTTGGTAATCATCTCACCACCTTCACCATCACAAGCATGTTAAGGTGTTGGTCTCACCACAACGGAACAAGTGTTAGTGATGTCTTGCATGGAATTCTCTAGCCATTTTGTCTCACATGAGTACATGTGCATTGTAACGTAACGTCATGTCAAGTGTAAGTAAAATGTCGATAGTTAGATGTAACATTAATAGAGTGGATGAAGATTCATGAGGATAGTTGAACTATCACAAAGTGGAATGTCAAGGGTCACCCCCCCCCCCCCCTTTGCTGTAAATAGTCCCTCATAACTCATTGTAATGGATTTTCATCACCCAAGCTTCGATAAGACTATCTTAGAGAAGGCTTGGAGAATATTGTAACGAGCCTTGGCTTCTCCAACATGCATAGCTAGTATATCTATTTGGAGGACCATGAGGTTGTGGCTGTAATGTTCCACTATTGGAACATGGTGGTGTACATGGATGTATTGTATGACTAGAACTTACACTTTTTAATAAAATAGAGCCATCACATTTTCATGCATATGTTGTTATTCTAGTTTGACTATTCTAGTTGTTGTAGTATCTTATGTTGTTTAACTTACATATTTGTGTATGAACTATTTTGTATGCAATTGTATGAATCTTGTTGTATATGTGTTGTTGGTTTGAACATCACTTTGGATTTCTTGTTATCATGATTTCTAGCTGGTGATGCATCTTTGCGTGTGTTTTCTATTCCAAAGCTGAGTACTGTTATATGTTTCCAAGGGGCACATTCACCTCACTCCCCATGTGTTAGAACATGCACCTTCCTTGGCTCACCACAACTGTCACACCCTTGCTACCAATAGATTTATCCTACTTGCCTCTATGTGAAATCGTAGTCAAGGCATTACCATACGACCCACTACTAGGACTCCTACACCAAACAATCTAAGGTCTAATTGGGACCTCTTACTATGGAGATCCACTGACATGTTGGTGGGTCCAACACCGTTAACATTTCTGGCATTAGAAGGAGGGCCAAATGACAAGCTGTGTCCTATCATCTGGTTTTGACCTTGCATATATTTCATTGATTCTTGCACTCTTCTCCCTCCACGATGGTTTTCGAATCATGAAGATGTCACCATCACGAGGTAGTTTTTTGATCTCTTGTCCACTTACAGGTATGATGGTGAACGTGAAGTGGCCTAGCCTAAGTACTTACATGACTTTCTTTCCATGCTTCATGAGGAAGATGGGTGTTCTGATGAACAGGCTAGCTTGCTGCTTGCATACGCACTTTGTGAATCTCCACTTCAATGGTTGTTTAGCCTACTGGCTAATAGCGTGCACTCACTTGAGCACTTCTTTGATCTCATTGAAGACACTTTTTCATTTGTTGTAGTCTATCTTAACCAAAAACTGCTACAACAATGGAAGGCTCCACCTGAATCGATTATGGATTTTTGGCAGTGCTTTCGTGACTTGCAATTTCAAGCTCCGAGGAGCCAGATTATATTTCCCTATGTCAGGGAATGATTCAAGTATTTCCTTAAGAAATATGCTTGTCTCAAGAAGAAGCTTGAAATCAAGCCTCGCTCAACATTCTTCACTGATGGAGCTGCGCAATCTCAACCGGATGCGGTCACTATCACGAGTACAAACTATCCTCCATTCCTTCATCCAAAAGCTCCACTACTTCCGAGTGATGTTGAGGATCATGCTCACACATCTATTCATCTTTCACATCCTCCCAACATAACTTCACTTAATTTTCGCATAGATTTAGTTCTGATTCCATTGTGTTGTCATATGCATATTTTTCCATGACCTTCTTCTTTGCACTTGGTTGTTCCTTTGGATGATCTTGTCTCGTGTTCCTCCATTTCGGACTATTCACTTGTTGTGAACAAGGAACAATCCATTAACGAAGTTGGTGTTGCACAACCAACATGCATTGTCATTCATGAACAGTATGAGTGGGAGTTTGAGCATCAACGCTAAACGAAGGATGACTCTCTTTCATTTGAGCCCCCTCCGTTCTTTCCTAACATATTTTGTGAACTTGTCATCCATGATTTTGCACGTGTGTCTAAATCCACGGATGCACCCATTATTGACCACCTGTAGGACACACCAGATGTTGGTCCATCATTCGACAATAGAGAGGATAAGTTATTCATTGAAAATCGACTTGATATTTCATCTATATTTGCCAGAAACACAAAGGATGAGTTTTTTCACTTTTCATATACCCCTTTGTTTGATTCATCTAATCATGAGGATGTCGATGAAATCATTGAGTTCTCTGATCATGGTATTCGTGGTCCGTTTACTCCCATATTTGGTCATGATCATGACTCTACCATAGTTGATATTTCAAAGCCACCAGTTTATGATGATCTATATAATGATGAAGTTGAAACACCCAAGACTATCGAGGCACTTTAGCCCAAGCTAATGGTTATGTAAGGCCTTCGCTCCCTTGGGGTTAGTCTCAGTTCCAATCAGGAAATCGTTCAATCACCTAAGGCTCCTCATCACTCATCTGAATGCATTAAAGATCCATCTCACACACACATCATGTTTCCTCCACTTGAACTACATGATCCCATTGCTCATGCATTGGAGGAATCTTACATTGCAAGTACACGTGCACAACACAAGTTATATTTGTTTCTTTCATTTTCTTACATATATTATTCAAGAGTGTTATTAAGCTTCAAATTTGCATGTAGGGTCACACAACACCGTCATAAGTCCATAGACTGTTCGCCATGCACTTGTACTCACTTATGTCCTATGGGTACCTTGAAACATGAAGTGTGGTTGTCTTCATTGTTATATCTTTCTTGCTTGTTGGTTTGCACAACTAGTTTGCCCGCGGACCAAGCCTTCACCCACATGGATCAACCAATGCGCGGGTGGCTACATTGGAAATATCACTTCACCTGATCAGGGCCATGCAATATTAGTTTAGGAGTAGGAGTAGTGTTTTCTTTTAGTCAGTTTGCTTGCATGCTTTTTTTTTAGTACAACCCCCTTATTATATTGTTGTGCCCATGTAGCCCCCATATTGTTATTATTGTGCCCCATAGAAGCCCACTATTGTTATGTCGGCTCTGGTTATATTAGGACCCCTTAGACTCCTATATATAGAAAGGAGGTCAGACTCCTATATATAGAAAGGAGGTCTTGTCATTTGTATCATCTAAGAATTGTTCATTTGTGTAATGTAAACGAGGTTGCCCCCTCAAAGAGGCTTATTTATAAGGTGTTCATCTATCTTTTCTATCTATTAGGCCCCTTTACTACTAGTGTAACCCCTTATTGTTATTAGTACAACCACCTTCTTATATTGTTGTACCCATGTAGTCCCTATAGAAGCCCCCTATTATTATTAGTGTGCCCCATAGAAGCCCACTATTTTTATTATTGTGCACTTACATTATTATTGTTATGTCAGTTCTGATTATATTATGACCCCTTAGACTCCTATATATAGAAAGGAGGTCTTGTCATTTGTATCATCCAAGAATTATTCATTTGTGTAATGTAAAGGAGGTTTCCCCATCGAAAGGGCTTATTTCTAAGGCATTGATCTATCTTTTCTATCTTTTTGTGAGCTGGTTTCAAAACATTTGGTATCAGAGCTTTGGATTCTAGGGTTTCGCTGCTCCAAATAGGTCATCGTGGAATTTTCGCTATAAATTTTTTTTGTGCGACGTTTTAGAAGCATAAAAAAAATCCCATTTGGGATGAAATCGTGCTACACCTCGGGTCCGAATTTCAGAGCTTTTCACGCAATATTTATGGAGATATGATCTGAGGAAGTTGGTCTTTTCGCAGACTCTTGAATTACATTCTGAACAGGTGACCTGGGGAAACTCACCATAATTTCTCTCTGAGCATCAGATTGAAATTTCATTAGAAGTTACAGAAAGAGGACGAACTATAGTTTGTTGTGTACATTTTTCAGATCCAAAGGTTGAAACACTGACATGTGGCACGTCGTACAAGTTTTCTCTATTGAACTAGTCTATAATTAGGTCACCATGGGAGCTTTGACATAACTCTTCCTTGGAGAATCCAATTTGGATCAGAATAGTGGCATTGGAAAGAGGACACAGAGGGCTACTGCAAGTCATGATTTCAGAACTGGAAGATCTAAAATTGCAAAGTTACAGTCGTTTCAAGATCGAGCTCCTAAAATTAAGAAAATGTGAGATGAGGAAGTTTGATGGCAACGATCCGGTAAATTTGATACTACAGATGGAGAAATATTTTGATCCAAATAGTGTACCACTATTACGAAAGGTATGCATTACATCTAATTATTTAGAACCAAATCAATTTTTATGGTATAAAGGGCTTTGTTCTCATAAACCACTTGTCACATGGTCAAGTTTCACAGAGGAAATTATAGCACATTATGAGGATACAAAGAGAAACTCCTTCTTTAACCAATTGGTTAATCTCAAACAAAAGGGTTCAATGGAAGAGAACATTGAGGACTTTCAAAAATTGAATAGAAGGGTAATTTATATTTCAGAGAAGCTAAGGATTGATGTCTTCATAGGGACTTTAAAGGATAACATTCAACATGAGGTTCGTTTTTGGGAACCTGATTAATTGGAGGAGGCATTCGAGTTGGAAAAAGAAATTGAAAGTCAAATTATGGAAACAAGGAATCCCACCACTCATGACTATAATTATGGAAGTGTTTCTTCTCCTAGCCTTCCATAACCTACAAGGCTTACACCACAACAATTGGAAGAAAAAAGAGAAAAAGGGTTTTGTTACAATTGTGATAGAAAATGTGTTGGGTCCCTATAATACTAGTGATTACCCCATTACTATTGTATTTGTACCCCTTATTAATATTTCGGTGCGCCTATTGTCCCCATATTGTTATTATTGTGCCCCATAGAATCCCTCAATTGTTATTTTTTTGGCTTTATATTATTATGGTTAGGTCGGCTGGGTTATATTGTGACTCCTTAGACTCCTATATATAGAAAGGAGGTTTTGTCATTTGAATCATCGAAGAATTGTTCATTTATGTAATGTAAAGGAGGTTTCCCCCCTAAAGAGGCTGAATTATAAGGTGTTGATCTATCTTTTCTATCTTTTCTTGAGCTGGTTTCATAACATTTGGTATCAGAGCTTTGGATTCTAGGGTTTCGCTGCTCCAAACACGTCATCGTGGAATTTTCACTATAACTTTTGTTCAGTGACGTTTCAGAAGCTAAAAAAAAAACCATTTGAGAAGACATCACGCTGAATCTCAGGTCTAAATTTCAGAGCTCTTTGCTCTATATTGTCAGATATATGATCTGAGGAAGTTGGTCCTTTTGAAAAATATCGAATTACATTTAAAAAGGGTGACCTGGGGAAACTCGTCATAACTTTCTCTTCGAGCATCAGATTGAAATTTTGTCAGAAGGTAGAGAAAGAGGACGAACAGTAGTTTCTTGTATATATATTTTTAGAGCCAAAGGTCAAAACAGGGACACATGCACGTCGTACAAGTTTGCTCTGCTGAATTAGTCTATAATCAGGTCACTGTGGGATATTTGGCATAACTCTTCATTAGAAAATCCAATTGGGGTCAGATTGGTGGCATTGGAAAAGGACACAGAGGGCTACCACAAGTCATAAGTTTAGAACTGGATGATCTGAAATTACATAGATACATCAGAGGTAATATCGAGCTCCTACAAAGTGAAAAAAGGTTTGTATATTTTTTTAAATGTTTGCTTAAGCTTGAGTTGAAAAATTATTTTGGAGGAATTCAAAGGGCATAGTAAAGAATTATTATCGGTAATTGATGCCCCGAGGAAAGAAAATGGAAAGACCTAGTAGGCGACCTGAAAGTTCTAGCATGACTCATGAAGAAGAGGAAGAAATGCAACATGATATATCAAAATTACGAGACCAAGTGGAACAAGTGTCACTTGCACAAAAAGGAACAGAATCTAAGATGGATGGTTTGAAGAAAGGAGTAGAAGCTAAGATGGATTTTCTAAAGAAAGGTGTAGAAGCTAAGATGAATGACATGGAAGCTAAGATGGATGATTTGAATATAGATTTGAAGACAGACATGGAAGAATTGAAGATAAATATGAATAAGTTGCTACAAGAAAGGGTTATTAATGGTGAAAGGGTAGTAAAAGAAACTCATGATGAGAACAAAAGAAATGTTAATCATGATTCTGTAGACTCTAATATTCGATCATAGACCCACCATATTCCAAAAATCGATATGAGGAAGTTTGGTGGCAAGGATCTTGCAACATGGATATTACAGATGGAGCAATTTTTCGATCTCAATAATGTGCAAAACACACGAAAGGTACGTATTGCAACTTTATATTTGGAACCAAATCAGTTTGTATGGTATCAAGGGATTTGCTCTCGTAAACAATTTATCACTTGGGAAATGTTTACAGAAGAATTGATAGCACATTATGAGGATACAAAAAGAAACACTTTTTTTAGCCAATTGATAAGTCTCAA
>APFE030890782.1:34631-64079 GCA_000404065.3 Pinus taeda | reverse complement strand
GAATCCCTCTATTGTTATTTTTGTGGCTTTATATTATTATTGTTAGGTCGGATGGGTTATATTGTGACTCCTTAGAATCCTATATATAGAAAGGAGGTTTTGTCATTTGAATCATCGAAGAATGGTTCATTTATGTAACGTAAAGGAGGTTGCCCCCTCGAAGAGGCTGAATTCTAAGGTGTTGATCTATCTTTTCTATATTTTCTTCAGTTAGTTTCATAACAAAATGCACTAAAGGTCATAAGTGTGCTGACAAGAAATTATTTTACATAGAGTATGAAGAGGAGGAAGAAAAGGATCAAGAAACATCAAAAGAAGAGGATATATGCCAAGACCCAACCCCAAAGAACGAAGAAATGGATCCGACCATATTTTGTAAAGCATTGGAAGAAATTACCACTCCTCAAACTCTCAAGATAAAAGGACATATCAAGAAGAAAAAGGTTCAAGCAGTGAAAGATCACATCGAGCATCAACAACAACTTCTCCAACTTTTAAAGGATAACGACACTTTGGTGCAGAATCAAATGAAAAAGTAGGTAGATGAACATCGCAGTGAAAAACGTTTTGATGTAGGTGATTGGGTATTTTTATAGTTACATCTCAAGCAAGCTATTTATGAGAAGGAAATGTTGGCAATACTACATTCCCTTAAGAAATGGCGACCTTACCCAATGGGAAGACACTTCAAGGTAAAAATGGATCATGATAGTCGTAAATACATTTTAGAACATATATTATCTTTAGAAGAACATAAAAAATGGGTCACAAATATGTTGGGTTGTGACTTTGACATCATCTACAGAAAAGGGAAGAAATTTTTTGTTGCAGATGCACTCTCAAGAAAGGACGAGGATGAGGAAGCATTATTTTGTGCTATTTCAATTATCCAACCAGATTGGGTAAACGAAGCAAGGGATGAATGGAAGAAGGACAAAGAAGTGTGGCCACTCATTCAAAAGTTGCAGAATATCCTTGTTCAAACAATATTGTTAGAACTGGACAAGGAAGCAAAAATCATATTAGAACCTGGAGTAGTCACAGAAACAAGAACCCGACACCTATGAAATCAATCAATTTTAGAGTATCTCATCAAGTGGAAGAAGTTACCTATTGATTATTTCACATGGAAGGACAAGAATTTTATACAGAAGCATCAAGAACTACTCAAGCGTTGAGGACAACACTTTTTGAAGGAGAGGGGCATGTTAGGCCCCTATACTACTAGTGTAACTCGTTATTGTTATTAGTACAACCCCATTCTTATATTATTGTACCCATGTAGTCCCCATAGAAGCCCCCTATTGTTATTAGTGTGCCCCATAGAAGCCCACTATTGTTATTATTGTGGCCTTACATTTTATTGTTATGTCAGTTCTGATTATATTGTGACCCCTTAGACTCCTATATATAGAAAGGAGGTCTTGTCATTTGTATCATCAAAGAATTATTCATTTGTGTGATGTAAAGGAGGTTTCCCCCTCGAAGAGGCTTACTTCTAAGGTGTTGATCTATCTTTTCTATCTTTTTGTAAGCTGGTTTCATAACACTATCTTTTTGTGAGTTGGTTTCATAACATTTGGTATCAGAGCTTTTAATTCCGGGATTTCGCTGCTCCAAATAGGTCATCATGGAATGTTCGCTATAATGTTTTTTCTACAAAGTTTCAGAAGCTAAAAAAAAAACCATTTGAGAAGAAATCGTTCTAAAGCACGGGTTTGAATTTCAGATCTTGTCTCACTATTTGTTCGTAGATATGATCTAAGGAATTTAGGGTTTGTGCAAGATCCATAATTCCATATCAAACGTGTCATCGTGGAATTTTCGCTATAACGTTTTCGCTACAAAGTTTCAGAATCTAAAAACAAAACCCATTTGACAAGAAATCGTTCTGAACGACAGGTCTGAATTTCAGATCTTGTCTCACTATATTTTCAGATATATGATTTGAGGAATGTAGGGTTTTTGCAGAATCTTGAATTAGATCCTAAATAGGTGACCTTGGGAAAATTGTCATAACGTTCTCTTTGAGCATCAAATTGAAATTTTGTAAGAAGTTACAGAAAGAGGACAGCTTGTATTTTGTTTGGGTATAATTTTCAGAACTTGATGTTGAAACAATAACACATGGCACATCGTACAAGTTCATTGTACTGAACTAGTCTATAATTTGGTCATCATGGGAGATTGGGAATAGATCTTTCTTCAGGAATCCAATTGCAATCAGACTTGTTGAGTTAGAAAGAGGACTTAGAGGGATATTACAAACATAAATTTCTAGACTTAAATATTGAAAAGTATAGAGTTACATTTGTTTCAAGTTCGAGCTCATAAAATCAAGAAAAAGGGAGATGAGGAAGTTTGATGGCAAGGATCCACTAAATTGGATACTACAGATGGAGAAATATTTTGATCTACATGATGTTCCACTATTACAAAAGTTATGTATTGCATCTAATTATTTAGAGACGAATCAATTTTTATGGTATAAAGGGCTTTGTTCTCGTAAACCACGCTTCACGTGGTCAATTTTCATGGAGGAAATGATAACACATTATGAGGATACAAACAGAAACACCTTCTTTAACTAATTGATAAATCTCAAACAAAAGAGTTCAAAGGCAAAGCACATTGAGGACTTCCAAAAGTTGAATATAAGGGTAAATGATATTCCAGAGAAGAAAATGGTCGATGTCTTCATGTGTACATTAAAGGATAACATTCAACAGGAGGTTCGTCTTTGGGAACCTGATTCATTGGAGAAGGCATTCAGGTTGACAAGAAAAATTGAAAGAGAAATTATCGAAACAAGGAATCCCACCAATCATGACTATAATTATGGAAGTGTTTTTTCTCCTAGCCTTCCATAGCCTACAAGGTTTACACCACAACAATTGGAAGAAGAAAGAGAAAAATGGCGTTGTTACAATTGTGATAGAAAATACACTAAAGGACATAAGTGTGCTGAGAAGAAATTATTTTACATATATTATGAAGAGGAGGAAGAAAAGGATCAAGAAACATCAAAAGAAGAGAATATACACTAGGAACCAACCCCAGAGAAGGAAGAAATGAATCCAACCATATCTTGTAAAGCATTGGAAAGAATTACCACTCCTCAAACTCTAAGGATAGAAGGACATATCAATAAGAAAAAGGTTCAAGAAGTGAAATATCATATCGAGAAAGAAGAAATGAATCTGACCATATCTTCTAATGCATTGGACGTAGTTACCACTCCTCAAACTATCAATATAGAAGGACATATCAAGAAGAAAAATGTTCAACAATTGAAAGATCACATAGAGCATGAAGAAATGAATCCGACCATATCTTGTAATGTATTGGAATAAATTACCACTCCTCAAACTATCAATATAGAAGGAAATATCAAGAAGAAAAAGGTAATAGTGTTGATTGATTCTGGTAGTACCCATAATTTTATTCATTGTAAGATAGAAAAGGAATTGAATTGCTTCCTATATCTAACACCAGAGTGTCAAGTGATGGTTGCAAGTGGAGGAACCATAAATTGCTCTGGAAAGTGCCATATATCAAGCTATAAATTTAAGAATATGTATTGAATAGCCCAATAGTTTCCTTTCCAATGGGTGGTGCTGATGTTTTACTAAGAGTCGAGTCGTTACAATCTTTGGTTACGATAGCCTTTAATTTTCAAGAACTTTTCTTGAAATTTTTTTGGGAAGGAAAGGAGGTTGAATTGAGGGGTATTGAAGGGAAATCTGGAAAGATAATCAACTCGAATAGGATGACAAAGCTTATAAATAAAGAAAAACAAGGTGTAATTGCACAATTGTGTTCACCAGAGGATCCCACATCGAAATCATGTATTTATCTAGATCTCCAAAATGTTTTGAATAATCATTCCAAGGTATTTGAGACTCCCAAAGGCCTCCCACCTATTTGTGATCATGACCATGGTATGAATTTGATTCCAGGAAGTGTTCCTCTAAACATAAGGCCTTACATATATCCATATGCCTAAAGGAGTGGGAACTCATTCAAAAGTTTCAGAAGATCCCAGTTCATACAATATTGTGATAACTTGGCAAGGAAGGAAAAAACATATTGGAACTTGAAGTAGTCACTGAACGGAGAAATCGATAGCTACAAAATAGATCAATTTCAGAGCATCTCATCAAATAGAAGAACTTACCCACTGAATATTCCACATGGGAGGACAAGAATTTATATAGAAGCATCAAGAACTACTCAAGCATTGAGGACAACACTTTTTGAAGGAGAGGGGCATGTTAGGTCCCTACACTACTAGTGTAACCCCTTATTGTTATTAGTACAACCCCCTTATTATATCGTTGTGCCCATGTAGTCCCCATATTGTTATTATTGTACCCTTACATTATTATTATTTTGTCGGCTGTGATTATATTATGACCCCTTAGACCCCTATATATAGAAAGGAGATCTTGTCATTTGTATAATCTAAGAATTTTTCATTTGTGTAATGTAATGGAGGTTTCCCCCTCGAAGAGGCTTATTTCTAAGGCATTTATCTATCTTATCTATCATTTTCTGAGCTGGTTTCATAACAAGGAGTATAAGGGGTCACAATATAATCAGAGCTGACATAACAATAATAATTTAAGGGCACAAGAATAAAAATAATGGCATTCTATGGGGCACAATAACAAAAATATGGGGACAATAGGGGAAAATCAATAAAAATAAGGGGATACAATAACAATAATAATGGGGAAATACACTAGTATTATAGAGAACTAACACTTGAGGTATTGGAGACTAAGGGATTACTTTTGGTGCTCTCAGTATCAGGTCAACATGTTCATGTTGTGGCTCCTATTCCAACTCATGTCTGTCACTTCAATCAATTGTTGAATCTGCTGAGAAAGCTCTTGATCATACATCTGTTCACCTTCCTACTCAACTTCACATTGTTCTGTCTCTTCAACCTGTATAGGTGTTGTTTCCTCTATCATCATTCCTTGCCTTTGTTCTTCTTCCTATTGCTTCCTTGTCTAATGTAGCTTCAGTTCTTCTTCCTACAACCTCTTCTTTTCACTCTTCCTTCGTTCTACTCTCTGTATCCTTTGCTTCCTCTTTTCTTCCGCTGCCTATTCTTCCTTTGTGATAAGAGGATATTTTTTCATTTTGAATATTTTTTCTCATTTTGGATTGTCAACAAACTTCCTCTTTCCCTTGTCTTGCATGGGATTGCAGCCTACTACTGTTGCTTATTTTGGAGCCTTCGTTGTCTGTAGAGCATCCTTTAAATTCCTTGATATATTGTTTGAAGCATTGAGTCTGGAGGCATTATAGAAATACCTCCAAGGATCCTCCTATGGCCAATTAAATGCCTCACTAATCCACAAAAAGTAAACTCTCGTGCACTGTTCATTGAAAATACTCTGGTAATCATACGGATTGAAGTCCTTCATGTAGAATTTGAATCTCACTATTTACTTAGCCTCGAAATATACAACTTTCAATTTATTTATCTCATATAATCTGATCCAAAAAAGAAGAGTGGGCCATGGTTCTTTCTTCTTCCTATGTAGCATTGTTGACAACCCTGTAGCGAGATGGTATGATACTTCTTGCATGATCAATTTTCCAATGGCATAAGTTGGTAATACATGTGGAGGCATCTCTCCACCAAAGACTTTGATTAAGGTGCCTCTTGGTGAGGCATACTAATCTACAATGTCTACTATCACCTTCATTTCTTCTCAGGACATGTAAGGTGGATCTTTCTCAAATATAAGTGTGTATAGTAGGATGATAAAGGGATTAGTTAGTCATGCCATCACTCCTCAATAATTGTAGTCTAAAAGAAACTTGCAATATATTTTGACGATAGTCTCTCGTGGTGTCAATGTCGAGTTCATGCCAGGGAATTCTTGTTGTGCACAGATTGCATCCAATAAGTATGAAAGGCTTTTGTGCTCCCTTGACCATGGATTTTAAAATAAAATATATTCAACAAATCATAAGCCTTCCTTAGGGACTTTATCTTGTTGACATGGGTGGGTGTCTATCGAAACTTTGATTACTCTTTCACTTAGTGCTTGAAAATGTCTCTTGTGTTCATGTAGATGTGGGTGGAATAGGCGAGTGATTCCATGCATTTCACTGGTTCAGGAAAATGATACATTTGCTGAAATTCTTCTGCCCTGAAGGTGGCAAGATTTTGATCAATGGCACTGCTCAATGTCATAATTCGTTCATCCGTATATGATCCAATCTAGTTGATGATGTACGTACAGGGGAAGGTGGGGTACCTGCATAAAACTATGTATAACCTTGATGGCCTAATACTAAGAAATTTCAGTCCTCCAAATCTACCTCAAAGTCCTTTGCAAAAGTGTCTTTGTAAGCAAATGTTAGATTAAAGAAAAACATTTTCAAGGAAAGTTCAAGTAACAAGTCAGGCACTAGATGTAAGGAATTGTGACATTTTACTTGACAGGGGGGACTAGATGACCGTGGGAACTACGTACTGCCTAGTCTCAGCAACCAAGGTGGAAGCTTGAAGACTAGAATTGTGCAATGTGCAGCTTAGCTTGGGAAAGGGCTTGGGAGATATTTCCCATTGCGCAATCTTAGAGGCCAAGCTGAGAGGCTAGCTCCTGGAACTACTCAGCCAATAGTTGGAGCCAACGTAGATTGTTAATTGTTCATTTCTAGAGGCCAAGCTTGTGGCTTGAGCCTCCATATTGCACAATGCCATCTATGGGAAGTGAGATTTGGCCAAGGAAAACTAAGATATGCACAAGGGAAGTGGGAAAAAGAAGAAGATCTGAGAGATAGTGTGAAGCTGAGTACAAAATTGACTAACTGTGGGTGGATGCATGTGAATCAAGTATAGAAATTGATCAAATGGAAGGAAGATGAAGTAAGTGAGGAGGGTCATCGCAACAATGCCTGTTGGTGTAAAAACATGAAATCTAATGCTACACTTGGGAAATGAAATCTATAACTTGAAACAACACTTCTACATGTTAAATCAAGTTAATCTGTCAGCAACCATGAAGATAAACAATTGAAACAATAGTCACACAAGAAAAACAACAAAAAGTGACAAAAAAATGCTACAAAAGACGACAAAACAAAAACTCACCTAGAAAAGAGACGATGATCGCACCAAAGGCTCCTTGATCTCCTCGAGAATGTTAGAGCACCAATATATAGTGTGAAAATGAGATATAGTAGCATCGATTAAATAGATTTGGATAAATTACGGTTTATGACATGCATTCCTAAAATCAAGGATAAATAGTCACTTGAAGGAAGCTTCTAAAATAGCGCAAGTGTCTCCTTTGGGATACTAAAATAGATCCTTATTTTTTATGGATTCTTTTTGCTTCTTCTTTTGTTTCCATGGAAGCATTTCATGCACGTTGCCAGGAAAGATAATGCCATTCTAGGAACTGGGAAACTTCTCGGCTCAATGCAATGCGTAGTTTCTTAGTTCAATGAGGGTTTTACATTTTTTGGGCTCAGCGTTGAGTTTCCTCCTCATGACTACACATTTTCTAAGCTCAAGGCTCACTGGTAGTTAGGACTATGCAATTCCCAATAGCGAGCCTAGTTTCCCTTATGAATTGCATAGTTTCTACAGGGAAAGCCTAGAACTATTGTGGGACCAAGTTAGGAGATGACATTATGGGTTAGAAAATCAACGAAGTAAGAAAACACAAACCAAAATGAAAATACAAGTCTCAGTTGAAGCACAAATACATGGATCAATGCGAGATGAACTACTATGGTTAAAAAGGAAGGCTTCAAAATTTGGAGGGTGGTTGTAGCCTCTATAACAAGTTTTTAATTAGAACTTATGCACTGAAATCATACCTTAGATAATTCTATTATATATGGAGAATTTGTCTCCTTTCTTAGGGTTAGAACAGATGCCAACAAATTAATTCTTGGATTCTGCACAGGATTTTGGAAAACTGCTAATACATAATGACTCATATATACATACCAAAGATGCAAATTTACTCATGGAAAGAAGTGTTATTTCATACCTTGTGATATTCCTTGGATCTTTGCTCCAATTGTACTGAATGTGGCCTCCCTTAGGCTTGAATATAACCCCTTCGTTCCTAAAAAAATATGTCTTTTATGCTCTCGATGTAGCTGTAATAGATCTACATCCCTAATGAAGTCATTACGGGCTAATGTGGGTACAAAAAATTCATCGATTTGCCATCCAAGGACTGTGACCTTTATAAGGTTTTCCTCTTAGTAATTTGCTCTCCTCGAATAAACTTAAATTAATATTCAAACACCATAAGTAACCTTGAGAAGGGTCTGCAGCCCATCTCCACGATTTGATCTTGATTTCATGCAAAAAAATTGATATTGATGGCTCCACAAATTCACCCTAGGATGAATGTCTTCCTTGAATTGAAATCGTTACAAATTAATATTCTTTCTTCCCGTTGTTCAAATCCATAGCTTTGAAACCATGTTGATAAATATAGGGCATCAAGTTAGAGTATTTATTAACTCGATTCCTCTTTCATCCTTAACATTTTCTTGTGATTTATATTAGGAAATTTTCATCACTATTTAGTTATGTTCAACATCAATATAAATGCAAATAATAATATCACAATGCAAACATAAGAGCACCAGATGTAGGTTGCTAACCAAGGCCAAAACCACAAGAGGGGAAACCAAAAAAAATATATCTTCTTATAAAATATATCCAATGAAGACTTCTAAGACCAATACCCAAACCAACAAGTGATGAGCTAGCCAAACCCTAAATCAATTCTCTGCAAAATAGACCGATGAAATAGGTCTAGGTCTTCCTCCAATAACTCACACGCGTGAGTCACAAAAACAAAATATCGCTTCTTTGTTGATCTCCAAATTTTCACTTCTCCTTCATTAGAAAATTCGTTGGACCAGATGCCTTCTCCTTTGCTTGGATCTAAGATGAAATAGATTAAATTTTGTCCATCCAAATGAGCATAGTGGATGTTCTTTTATAGGATTCTTAGGAAGCGAATTATCCTTCACTAGGCCGACATGTAGCTGGTTGGCTGACCCATCACTTGAAGGCTTCTAGACTCCAAAAAATACATTAATAATATTTATTTTTTGTTACATGAGCCCTCAAATGGATAGTACATCATGAACTTGACCCTTTGACTTGTCAAAAATACACCTAGAACACACAATGAGTGTTTGGCCTAAGACCACAACATGGTGGGCTAGAAACCCATTTTAATAATAATAATTTTATTTTACAATATACATTTATTTTTCTTTTCTTTTGACAAGTACATCAATAATTACATTTTATTTTGACAAGCTCATCATCAGTCACGTCCCAAGCATAATAAATGAAGAATGAACCTAGTTACTTCTTCAACAGTCTAAGCTTGAGGAGGTGTAATTTAGCTTCAATTCCCACCAATGTTGATCCAAGTCGTGAATAATTTATACAAATCGATCCTACGAAAAAAAATGGCAACATCATGATGGGATTCGAACAAGAGATATTTTTATCTTGAAGACTAATTGAGGGGATAAGTAGCTTATATGGATTGAGACAGGGGCCTGTTGTCTCATATTGAATGACACAAAAACCCTCTCTACACATTGAAGCCCCCAATTTACATTCGACAAAGTGATTTTATTTAGCTACAAGGATTAATTAAATGGCATGAAGGGGAATTGGCGAGGGAACTATGGTTCAAAAGGTTGGTTTGAGAATTAATTGGAAGATGATGAATGAAACAACAAAAACAATGAGAGAGAAGGATAGATGGAGGGACAGAGAGTGTGGAGGGGGAAGAAGAGAGAAACAAACATAGAGAGGTAGAGGTGGAGAGAGGGAGATATGATGATGGGAAGAGAGAGAAATAAAGAGAAATATGGTGGGGGGATATAGATGGAAGAAGAGAGAGGGAGAGGAAAAGAGAGGGAGAGCGAGAGTGATGGGGGAGAGAGTTAGAGGGATAGTGGGGGAGTAATGTAGAGAGAGAGAGAGATGGACAGAGGGGGGGATACTGAGAAATGTATGGAAGGGTATAGAGAGGGAGAGAAAAACAAAGTTATTAGGGGAAAAGATAGAGAGTGGGGAAGAGGAAGGATAGATGGGGAGAGAAAGAGATAGAATAATGCTTGCATTCTATAATCTATGCATGGTCCTGCCAATATTGAGCTAGGTGAGAGAGGAAATTATCCCAGTCTCAAGAATGTGTGCATGTTATTGAAAATGTGTATATGTTCTCAAGAACACATGTGCATTCTTAAGAAAATGTGGATGCTTTTTCTGCTATCATTAATGATGCATGCTAGCCACCAGGATAGGCATTTAATAACCTATAACATATTCAATAAGGTATTTGGCTTGATTGTGTCTATTTTTTTGTAGATAATTTTTAAAATGTAGTCCTTCATTACTCCATTTTCATTCAAATTTTGGACTATTTGTTTCTATTAAATCATTTTGAAGTGTTCTTACTCAATTTGGCTACGTTTTTATATATTTTTCACATTGTTATGAAATTCGTTCCATGCTTTCCCCATCCTATATTGTATTGAGCAATTTGGAGGTTTTCCACTGCATTAGACATTTTGTTTGTAAATGCATATAATTGATCGGTAAATTTTGATGGATATTATATTGGAAAGTTTTTCACAATAGATCTACTAAAATATATTATAAAAAATGAATCTACACTATCAGGATTTATTTCTCCTTACATTTATGGATATATTAATTACTATTTATTGTGTAAGCATTAAAATTATAATTATGCAAAAAATAGAGAAAAAATAGGACAATCACTTATAAACTACAATGACACAATATATGACCGACGAAACACTTTCAAGAGAAAACCCAACTGGAAGGTGATGCTACATTGTTCTCTCTTTCTCTAAATGGAAATGGATGCAACTTAAAAAAAAGTGAGACATGTGGCCCATGCATTGCTACAGTGCATAAACCCTTTATTTTTTCTTTGTCCCTATATAGTCTCCACTAATCTACTCATATATGGAACAAAAATGCACTCAAATACAATGGAACCCCTTTTCCTCCTATTGGCCTAGTTTTAAGACAACCTAATAGCCTACTAGTGTTTAAGTTTCACTCCTTCAACTCATAACTAGAGTTTCAATATTGGCTCTTCTAAAATATTTTTCATCGTGATCAGTTTTATAGTCATTTTTCCATGAATGATGGGCGCTAATGTGGCATCCTCTCAAATCATGGTTGTCAAAACAATAATGTGAACTTTTAGGTGGCATAAATTTTACTTATAGGCTTTGATTAAGGTGATTATTGTGAAGTTCGAAAGGTATTTGTGTGTAGAATAGTGGTAGGGGGTTCATTATTAGGTGACAAAGTTTTACTCCAATAAAATTCAATTTCAAGCCTCAAAATTCTTTTGGAAGGTTTAGGACCTAAAATTTCTAAATTGGGATATGCTAGTAAAAGTGGTTTGGTCAGATAATTCCTATTAGAAAATCAGAAAGGAAATAATATTTTCTTATACTTGATAATTAATTTTGATTTTATTGACTTCTTATTAGGGTTCCTTATATATTCTTTATTTTAGTTCATCAAGAAATTACCAAATAAAAAGCACATAAAACAATGGACAACATATATATGCTCATAGCAAGGAAAAACTCCTCTCTAGGGGAAAACCCAACCAGTAATTCTTACTTCAATATTTTTCTGGAGATATTCCAAGAATCTAGACCTTGACACAAACTTTCCTCCACACCAAGTCAACATTCCTCTTCTCTTGTAGATGATCCTTCTTGACCTAGTAGGAGAAACAATGACACCACTCCCTTTGACCTAGTCACTTCTATCCTGCCTTGGAGACTTAGATCTTCAATAGAATACTTTGATCTTCTTTTAGAAACTTCAATCTTGGCCCAGTACAACTTCCTGAGGCAGCAACACCCAATAACAACAACTTCGGCCTATAATGACAGCAACATCACATGGAAAATGGATATGTTATCAACAAGAGAACTTCTATCTCCTATAATAGGGCAGGAGAGAGAGAGATAGTTGTACCAAAGTTTTGGTTTCCTTTCTTTCCTTCTACTAGACCAAACTTGCACTTCCTTTTCCTCCTTCTTCCAATTCGCACTTTTTCCAGCTTCAATAGATATCGAACTTCCTTATGAGAGTGTGCTTCAAATGGACTTTGAGCTGCTTCATTTATAGTCCTTTGGTGAGGTTGAATAACCCTCTTTGAGGCTGACTTGATCATCTTAAGTCTGACTTGGTGTGGAGGCACCATAATTCATATTTGACTCAATACTTAAGGTCCTTTTTACATGATTCAAAAGCCTAATAAGGATCTCTTTAAAAGTAAAATGGCTCTATTGACTGAGAATATATCCTAGAAGTCCTCAATGGGGACTTTGACCTAAAACATGATGACCCAATCATGAAACCCATGCTTTAATAATTAATAATAATAATAATAATTATTATTATTATTTTCTTTATTCTTTTGGCAAGTACATTACAAGATGACTCAAATACATTAAATGAACACTGAACCTAGTCACATTTTCCAACATTCCCTCTTAACTAGGAATGTATTCAATATATAGAAGTACAAGGAAGATCTCAACTATATGAACCATGAAGATCCTAAGGCACCACAATGCCATGGACTAGATTCGTGACTAGGGAAATATATCCAAATGGGAATAATATAGACTCAAGCTTTCAACCTCTCTAGGTACCATCAAATTTACTTGCTAACCATCAACCCAGGGATCCAAGGGTGTATCCAAAAATAGATCTCAATAACCAACACCACCTTTCCAACTTCGATACCTAAACATCAACACAAAGTGTCGACTAGATTTCCTCCTAGGTAATGCTTCACTCACAAAGCCTCAATAGTCCTTGATCCAATAGATCAAGGATAACTAATCTCTCCCAATCAAATTGATTGGTAACTAGCATGCTATTAAAAATTATTCGAGAGATTTACTTGTACAAACACAAACCCAGTCAATAATATGCTTTCACATGTACATACTTAAATACAAACCTATGGGGTCTTCCAAACAACTGATGTTTCTCCTCATCATAGTAGGAAAATCAACTAAATATTGGACAAAATATTCCTCGATCATAAACTTTTATATCCCTCCCTCTCAACCAAGGAGATATCCAAGCTCCCACTTCATCTAAGGGAGATTTTCGTGCTCCCTCTTAATCTAGGGAGATTTACTTCTTTACTTCGACATCATATAATGTTTTGTGGCTTCTAACTATTTCATTAGAGTTATCATTGCCATCACCAACCACATCATTTTTATCACATCAACAAACATCTTCACCATATTGCAGATTTGTACTTGCACAACTTAGATATCAAGTAAAAACAAATCTATAGAAGCATGAAGTTAGTTATATCATAACTACACAAGCATTTCAACCTTATATATATATCAGATACAAAGTCAAAGAAGAGACACATACTCTTCAACATCTTACTAGGGACTTTGTCATAAACTGTAGACTACTTCATAACAACTTTCATTATATCTAGGGTTTCAATGTTTCTTCCAAAGGTATGGCATAACTTATCACATAGAAAACCCTAGAAACATTACAAACAAATATAGATCAACAAAGAATCTAAAAAATTTCAAAATTCATATGTTAGACTCTACACTAGGGTTTCACATAAATCCTAGTTATCATACATGAGAATTCATTAATCAAACCCAACTACATCTTTGTCATCAACATGACTAGCTTCCGCTAGGGCTAGTTTCAAACCCTAGAGTTTTAATCAAACATCAATCTCAAATAGAGCTCAAATTTCAATGATCTTACAAAAATCTGAAATTATTGCATTGTCATCATACATCATATATTTTCACTTCAACTCGGGTTTAACTCCAAAATCCTTGAATTTCGCAAATACTAACATCCCAGAGAAAAAGACATTGACTAGGGCTTAGTTCCAAACCCTAGGATTCATGATCACTGATGAACATATCAAATCATACATCTAGGACTTCATCACGCATAGACATTTCATATCATGTTTTAGTAAAACCTAACTTCACAAATATCAATAAGAGTTAGACAAACAAACTTGATTAAACTAGGGTTTGATCACACAAGCACACATTCCAAGGAAATAATTTCTAAGACATTATAAGGGTATTTCCTACACATTCCACCAAACCCTAATGAGTTAGGGTTTCAATATAGGAACATAACCAACCAAAAATTACCAATACTTCAAAGGTTCAGGATTTTAGACTATATCATTAAATCCCAACAAGTTAGGTTTTCTTGATCATACCAAAATCCCAAACATGACATTATCAACAAAAATTCCAAATAACATTTCTGAGTAACCCTAAGTAGTTTTAGGGTTTCAGACATTTACATTAGCATACCCTTAGGTTAGGGTTTTCCAAAGAACCTATGTAGGCTTTTGTAAAATCAATTAAGAATATGAGTGGGGTGGATTTATCAAATTATGAATCACCCAAAATAAGAATCAATTGGATTCAATATAACTAGACATAACAATGTTAGTAACAGTTTGTCAAATGAATAAAATATTTAAATAAATCAATGTTTTGTAGTTTAATGCATACCTTTGACAACCCTTACTTTGGGTGGCTCACTTCCATACTCCTTGAGGGTATAGCATATGTTTTTCCTAATCAAGAAAATAGAGGGAGAATGGTGATCAGTATTTAATATAATCAAAACTTAAACGAGCACATGAAATCAAAAACTGAAAGGAAATGATAAAATTATCTTTGGGAGATGTTCAGGGCTCCCTCCAAAGCTTGAAACATACTTACAATAATAAAAGAAAAATGTCTTTCCCAAAAATATGTTAAACCCATAAATTCTAAAACATCAAAAATACAAAATAGAACATCTAAGACTAAAATCAAAGGACTTAGTAGTGCAAGTTAGCATCTTTGGATTGTCAAGATAGTCACTCCTGTAGTGACCCTTCTTATGACATTGATAGCACTCTACCTTGGACATTTCTACCTTCATTTTCGGTCCTTTTGATTTTTTTAAGTTTCCTTTATGTTGAGCAGTGTAGGCATTTGAAACTCCTTAAGAATTGGCAACTCGTGACATCCTTAATTATTCTTAGGGGTAGGCAGTCCATAGCTCTTCAAACATAGGAGCTTCCTTCCAACTATTATGTCTTCTAGCAAATGCACCCCAAGTAGGTGGTAATACTAATAGGGCAATGACCAAAACTAGGGCATGTGAGAGAGAGAGTTATACCAAATTTTCAATTTTCTTTCTTTCCTTCTCCTTAAGTAAACTCACACTTCCTTTTCCTCCTCCTTCCAATTCACACTTTTTATAGATACAAGATATATCAAAATTTCTTTTCGGAGTGTGCTTCAAATGGAGTTCAAACCACTTCTTTTATAGTCCCTTGATGAGGTCAAATAACCCTCTTTGAGGTTGAGTTGATCATCTTAAGGCCGACTTGGTGTGGATTCAACATAATTCATATTTGACTCAATACTTAACCTTTTTACATGATTCAAAATCCTAAGAATAGTCACTTTAAAAGTACAATGACTCTATTGACTCAGAATAATCCTAAAATTCCTCAATGGGGAATTTGACCTAAAACACGCTGACACAAGCATGGAACCCATGCTACATTAAGTGATAATAATAATTATTTTCTTTATTCTTTTGACAAGTACATTACAAGATGACTAAAACACATTAAATGAAGGTCGAACCTAGTTACATTTCCTAAGAATTCCTCCACTTGTTGCACTTTAAAAGCATTAGGATGGATGAAAAAGAATATAGTGATGCAATATGGATAGTACCTCCCAATTTTTGGAGGATTTTGGTCCCCAAAAGATTCTATTTAATGAGGTGAGGACATTTTTCCTCGACCTTCTATTGGGTGTACCATTTAGCCTTGGCTAGAAGCTATCATTTGAATCCAATTTTCCAAAGTTCATTCTGCCCCTTGTATTTTTTAGCCATTGCTACAAATATATAACGGTTATCAAATATGACTAAGCATTTGGTGCCAGATCCTATAAATAAGGTAGGACCTATACCTCTTCCCAATCTGGCATGGAAAGCTCATAAAGGTTCAATTTTTTTACATTCACAATTGAGTAAATGCACATGCATGTGTGTAAATTATCATAATAGGCGTTATGTCACACCTTATCCAATATATCAAAGGGTCCATATCATAGAGCATTGATTTTTTTACTAGGATCTTGTAGCCACTCTTTATTCACATGTAACCACACTTTGTCTTGCACCTCAAAAGACTTCTTTATTTTCTATTCACCATGCTTGAATTTGTATTTTTTGTACAACTACTATAGTGTCTCCTATACCTATATATGGATTTCCCTCATCTTCTCAAAAAAAAATTCTACCATTAAGGCATCCCCTTTAATAACATTTGTTAGTCATCCTTGTTGTCCATATGCAATATCCAAAGTTGGACGTGTAAAATATTCAAAACAAGTTTGAAATGGGGACTTACAAATAGAAGTGTGGACTATGGTTTTATAAGAGTGTTGTATATCTACCATATCTTTTTCCTATGTCTTCAAATTCTTCTGATTGTATCCCCTCTAAAGATGCATCAAATTCCTATTGACTACGTTTATTTTCCCATCTTTATGTGGATGGAATGTTATAGATATCTTTAAATTTTTGTCCATATTCTCCCATAATGTAGTCGAAAATGAGCTAAAAAAATTTGTGCCTCTATTTGAAATGATGCTACTCCATGTATCCCAAAGTGCACCCAGACTAGCTTAAAGAACAAGTTCGCTAATTATTAGCATTAGAACATGCATCCTTCTAGGCCTGTCAATTACCACAAATAGGTATCCATGTCCCTTCTTAGTTGTTGGTAAACCTACCACAAGATCGATGTACATTCTTTCCGAAAGACAAGTGGGTACATGAATGGGATGATATAGACCTTGTTTCTTCTTACTAGGCTTCCTAGTACAAATCATGCATCCTATTATGAACCTAGTTACCTCTTCTTGTATGAGATGCAAGTAGACATACATCTGGAAGTTGGCAAATATCTTCCATACACAAAGATTCTCTATATCCTTGCAAGTGTGTTCTTGTCTGATCAGCGACAATCACTCACCTTTAGGAACACATAAGTTAGATAACCTATAGAGTAAACCATTCTAGATATTATAGTCAATTTTTCTATCACCATCATGTACATGAAACTATATTTACAACTACTAAAATGCATCCTTAAAGTCCCCATCCTATATGTATGTCTCTCTATATGCATCACCTCTGAAAGGATGCATGTGCATAAGAGTTCCCAAAGTTATGACATTTGATGTCGATAGACTTAAAATCATTGCAATCAACTTGTTTATTCTCTCCTTCTTGTACTTGATCACTAAATGAAACTATTTTAGAAACCCTATCGACTTGCAATGATTGATCAACTATAGTTTACTCTATGCTTGTAGGTATTATAGGCATTGATGATCTTTTTGGATTATTATTTCCTTTCCCATTATATAGTATTTCCACTTCTTCGTAGCTTGCACCATGGCATAGAGCTTCTTGTTGTAGGTAGATCCATTGTGAACTGGCCCATGAAATACATTAGAATGGTTGCATACATGTCTTCTTCCCTACATAAAGACAACTTCCATAAGATACCCACTTGCACATGTCTCTACTTTGAATGGATCTTTCAAGTTCAATAATGCCAGAACTGTTGCTTAATTGATATTCATTTTAAACTCTTGAAACCCCTTTGTTGGTCCTTTCCCCACTTGAAACTCTTACCAATCATTGTTATGACATGAAGTGGTGCTTCTATTGCTAAAAATGAGGCTATTAATTTCCTCAATTACTATGCTACGTCGACGAAATTCCTAACCTCTAAAAAATTAGTAAGCATCGGCTACCTCATGATGGCATCTACCTTGGTAGGATCTATCTTCATCTCTCCTCAACCGATCACATACCCTAGATACACTAAACATTATTATGCAAACTTACACTTCTTGAGATTTACTAGCAATTGTTGATTCTTCAATGTCTCTAGCACCTGCATCAAATGTGAGATGTGTTCCTTCGAGATAGGATTGTAAACTAATATATCATCAAAATAGACAATAACAACGTGAGTCTATAAAAGGGAAAACTATATCAATCATTACCTCATAAATGTAGTCGATCCATTCCGTAGGATAAACATAATAACTAACCACTCATAGAAAACTTGCCTAGTTTTGAAGGCAGTTTTCTAAATATATTTTTCTTTGGCTTGAGCTTAGTGATATCCAGACTTTAAGTCTCTCTTGGTGAAGTATTTTTCTTGTTGCAGTTAATCCAACATATCATCTATCTTGGGAAGGGGGTACTTGTTCTTGAGCATAATTTTGTTTAATGCCATGTTTGGAATTTTTTCGAGGGATTTTTGAACCGATGTCCTTTACACCTCAAAGTGCCTTAACAAAACACTAAGCATGTCTATTTTAAAATAGGGCCTCCAAAATTTTGATTTAATTATAAATAATTGTTAGGTGGATGCCATGAAGCTAACCTCCATAGAGTATTTCAAAATATTCATAGTATACACAAATTAATGACTAGGAGTTATTTTCAAAGTATTTTAATTTAATTATGAATAATTATAAAGTGGATGCCATGAATCTAAGCCCCATAGAATATCAATTTTCTGAGTAGTATACACAAATCAATCAAAGGCTAGGATTTATTTCCAAATTATTTTAATTTAATTATGAATAATTATTAGGCGGATGTCTTGAATCTAACCTCCATAAAATATTTCAAAATATTTTGAATACTATACACAAATCAATAACTAAAATTTATTTTCAAAGTATTTATGTCATTAGTTTATACAAGTTTAAAAACAGAATTTAATAAAAAAAAAATTATTAGTCATATCCATAAAAATTTAAACCTTGAATCTTAAAATCTACATACTCCTTCATGACAAAGCAATTACCAATTTCCTTGTCTTTGCCAACCCTACGTATTTTAAATAATATAAAAATTATAACTATATTTTAAATAATAAAAATTATAACTATGAGATTGGAAAAAAAAAAAGGTTGTCCGCAAACGCACTCACCTACATGCTGGAAATTAATTCCAACTGCAGATCTGATCTTCAGCAATTAATTTCAGATTGTTCGGTGCCGCAAAAGTCCACTGATATTTTGAGCATTAAATTCAAAATTAAAACCCCTGCAGACAACAGACTTGTTTTTGCTGAAAAAGCATCACCGCCTTGCATCACCGTCTTCAGCAATAAATGCAAAGATAATTATCAGCAGATATTTTTCTTAGTTTATAGTTTAACTCAGATCTTTATTTTCCTATAAATGTAAACACACAGCAGTTCTGTTCATTAATCAGGCAGTGCAAAAGATTTCTGAACAACAGTTCTGTTTTCTGTCTAAGTTTTAGAACAGCAGTTCTGTTTCTGAGAGAAGGTTAGAAGAACAGAGTGTGTCTCTTCTGTAAATGCACAGTAGTGCTGAACCTGCGATTTTCTGAGATGGAAAATCGATTTCTGGAACTGAAGCGTTCCTCTTTTTGTAACAGCTAAGTTTTCTGTATCAGTTTTGTTTACAGTTTATAAATACAAGTTTACTGTGTTGCTGATTTTAAGTTGTTGTTACACCAAGTGTCAAAAAAACTTTGATTTCACTCTCTAAGTCTATCAGTGATTTGACGCCTTTTGATTTAGTTGCTGTTACACAAAGCGTCACTTTTCTTAAAGTGCCTTAGCGTCAAAAACAATTTTCTGTTTTTCTGAGTTATTAAAAAAAAACAGAGTATTTTTCCTGTTGCTGCAACACCACGATCAACGTTGCTGCAACACCAAACTGCGTTGCTGCAACACCATTTCCAGAGAGCAGTTTTCTGTTTTTCTGTGTTAATAGAAACAGAGTGTTATTTCCTATTGCTGCAACACCGATTCCTGTTGCTGCAACACCAAGTCTAGAGAACGAAGTTATTAGTTTTCTGAGTAAAAACAGAGCAGTTTTGTATTGTCTGTTTGTTTAGGAATTTAGCAGAAAATTCCATCATATCAGAGAGTTGTTCTGGGATGTTTTGTGTTATACAATTCAGCAGAAAATTCCAACATGGTATCAGAGCTAGTCTAGGCACTCAGTGAGTCAAAAACAGAGTTTGTTTTTCACTGTAGGAGCTGTAAGAAGTTCAGAGAGCAGATTGTTTCCAGCAGAGAAATTTTTTGCTTGTTTTTAATTTTACAGTCAGCATATTTTATTTTAAGATGGCAGATGCTGGAACAGGTTTGACAAATTCCCAACTACCACAGTTCAATGGGAAAAATCACAATGATTGGTCCATAAAATTGAAAGCTTTGTTTGCTTCTCAAGGAATATGGAAGCTGGTTGAAACTGGCTATGCTGAACCTGCAGATGCAATAGCACTGGCTGCTTTGTCCGCAACAGAAGGAGACCAGTTGAAGAGTGACAAGAAGAAGGATGGCAAAGCCCTCTTTTTACTCTTCCAATCAGTACATGAAAGTGTCTTTCCACGGATTGCAGCAACAACAAAGTCCAAAGAAGCATGGGATATTCTTAAGACTACCTATCAAGGCATGGAGAAGGTAAAGACTGCAAAGTTGCAGATGTTGAGGAGAGACTTTGAAACACTCAGCATGAAGGAATCCGATACAATAGATTCATTCTTCACTCAGGTTATTGGGTTGATAACCCAGATTAGATCTCATGGTGAAATCCTTGAAGAAAGAAGGATCGTAGAGAAGATCTTGAGATGTTTACCCTCAAGGTTTGAAGTTGTTGTGGTAGCAATAGAAGAAACTAAAGATCTCTCACAGTTCACGGTAGATGAACTGAGTGCTTCTCTTATGTTTCATGAACACAGACTGAGTAGAGGAACAGATTCCTCTTTTGAGCAAGCATTCAAGACTCAAATGTCTTTCAGCCAAAGAAGAAGCCGAGACAGAGCAAATAACAGAGGTCATGGAAGAAGCCAGAACAAAGGCAGATATTATCCTGCAAGCACAAGCGGAAGGAGCTGCAATCAGAACCAAGATGAAGGTTCAAGCAAATAGCAAGCTCATGGACAAAGATATGACAAATCCCAAGTCCAATGTCATTATTGTAAGAAATATGGGCACTATGCCAATGAATGTAGGAAGAAACAAAATGACATGAATAGTAGGCAGAATGTTAATTTTGCAAATGAAGAAAATAAGAACTCAAAGAATGTGTTGTTAACATGTAACGTAGCACAAGACAAACAAGAAGATGTTTGGTTCTTAGACTCAGGTTGTAGTAATCACATGACTGGAAATATTGCAATGTTTGCCAATCTCGATGAAGATGTGAAATCTGAGGTAACAACAGGGACTGATAGTAAGATAGCTGTCAAGGGTAAAGGCAACGTCAGTATCCGAGCAAGAAATGGAGAACAGATGTTTGTGCCAGATGTATACTTTGTACCTGGCCTGAAATGTAATCTTTTGAGCTTTGGGCAGCTCATTGACAAAGGTTACAACGTGTTCTTCAAAGATGATATGTGTACAATCACAGATATACCTCCAAGTAAGAAGATCATTGCACAGGTGTAGATGACCAGCAATAGAATTTTTCCTCTCAAACTCAGGGCAGATTTGAAGGAAGGAAGAACTATTGCAGCTGTAACACAAGAAGTCTTTCAGGAACAAGTGAAAGATGAGAATTGGTTGTGGCACTTGAGATTTGGACATTTCAATTTCAGAGGCCTGAACTTGTTGCACAGAAAGAGAATGGTAAAGGGATTGCCATTGATTGAAAAGCCGGACAGCCTTTGTGAAGGCTGCATATTGGGCAAGCAACACAAAGAAAGCTTTCCAGCAGGAAAGAGTATAAGGGCAAAAGCACCATTGGAAATTGTTCACTCTGATGTGTGTGGACCGATGCAAGTACCATCACTTGGCAGAAACAGGTATGTTTTAACTTTTATTGATGATTACACCAGAAAGTCATGGGTGTATATGCTGAAACAGAAGAGTGAAGTGTTTGAGAAATTCCGCCACTTCAAAACTCTTGTTGAGAAACAGTGTGGGCATTACATCAAAGTGCTCAGAATAGACAGAGGAGGAGAATACATCGCCCAAGACTTTCTGCATTTTTGCAGAGAGAACGACATACAGAAACAGTTCACAGCAAGGTATACACCTCAGCAAAATGGTGTTGCTAAAAGAAAGAATAGGACCATTCTTGACATGGTCAGAAGCATGTTGAAGGCAAAGCACTTGCCTCATGAGTATTGGGCAGAAGCTGTCACTTGCGCAGTTTACATCTTGAATAGATGCCCAACTAAAGCTGTCAAGAACAGAATACCAGAGGAAGCATGGAGTGGTCAAAAGCAAACTGTCACTCACATGAGAGTATTCGGTTGTGTGGCTTATGCACATGTACCAGATCAGTTAAGGAGAAAGCTTGATAGTAAGGGGGAGAAGTGTGTGTTTTTTGGCTATTGTGATGAGTCAAAAGCATACAAACTCTATAATCCATCCACTAAGAAATTGATTGTAAGCAGGGATGTGCAGTTCATTGAAGATGAAGCTTGGGATGGAAGCTTAGATAAAACAGTGAATGTGAAGACAATTGTGTCTCATGAAGAAGAACAGGAAGGGGCAACACCAAATAATCCTTCCTTGGTGATTCCTCCTCCACCACAGCAAATTCAGCAAACCACACCACAAGCTGGAATTCGAACAGCCTTAAGAAGTCAAGGCAGTGCTTCTTCAAGCACACCACAGGGATCTGAAATACCCTCAAGTTCGGATGGAACTTCCAGCACACCAAGAAGACCAAGATTCAGAAATCTGAATGAGATTTATGAACAAGGAGAGGTAAGTACCAATACCGGTCTGAATTCATTATTCGCTTTGTATTGTCATGTTGATGACCCAATTCATTTTGAAGATGTTGTAAATGAAGATAAATGGATTGAAGAAATGAATGAAGAAATTGGTGCAATTGAAAAGAGTAACACATAGGAGTTAGTGGATCTCCCTGAAGGCAAAAATGCCATTGGATTTAAGTGGGTCTATAAGACCAAAAGCAATGCTGAAGGCAAGATTGACAGGCACAAAGCAAGACTTGTTGTGAAAGGCTACAAGCAGCAACAAGGCAGAGACTATGATGAAACCTTTGCACCAGTAGCAAGGATGGAAACAGTCAGAACAGTGTTGTCTATTGCATCACAACACAAATGGAAGATTTATCAGATGGATGTTAAATCTGCATTCCTGAATGGAGTGTTGAAAGAAGAGGTTTATGTTGAACAACCTCCTGGTTATGAAGTTTCTGGCCAAGAGCATAAAGTTTGCAGACTGAAGAAGGCTCTTTATGGGCTGAAGCAAGCTTCAAGAGCGTGGTACAGCAGAATAGATGCTTATCTGATTGAGAATGGGTTTGATAAGTGTGATGGTGAACCCACACTCTACATAAAGGAGAATAACGGTAAGATTATTATTGTTGTTTTATATGTAGATGATCTGATTTTTACTAGCAATGATGCTTCTCTCATTGCTGATTTTAAAGCAGTCATGAAACAAGAATTTGAAATGACTGACTTGGGCTTCTTAAGATATTTTCTTGGAATAGAAGTAGACCAAAGTGAAAATGGTGTTTTTATTCCCCAAGATAAATATGTAGAAGCTGTGTTGAAGAGATTTAACATGCAGAACAGCAAGGCAGCTGTGACTCCAACTGTAATGGGGCTGAAATTGACCAAAGAAGACAGCAGCAAGGATTTTGATCCAAAATTGTACAACAGCATAGTTGGCAGCCTCATGTACTTGACTGCAACTAGGCCAGACATTATGCACGCTGTGAGTTTAATCTCCAGATTTATGGAAAGACCGAAAGAGACTCATTGGCAGGCAGCCAAAAGGATTCTAAGGTATGTGAATGGAACGAAGGGGTTTGGTATTTTATACTCCTCTTCTGAAAGTTTCATGTTGATAGGTTACACGGACAGTGATTGGGGTGGGCTGGAAGTGTTGATGATAGGAAAAGCACATCAGGATATGTGTTTCATATGGGATCGGGAGCCATCTCATGGGCTTCCAAGAAGCAACCAGTTGTGGCTTTGTCTACAGCAGAGGCAGAGTATGTGGCAACAACAGCAGCAGCATGCCAAGCAGTGTGGCTGAGAAGAGTTCTCAGAGATTTGTGTCATGAACAGGAAAATGGCACAACCATTTACTGTGACAATACCTCAGCAATAGCATTGTCTAAAAATTCTGTTTTTCATAAAAGAACAAAACATATAGATACCAAATTTCACTTCATAAGTGAATTGGTTAACAATGGTGAAGTTGTTTTGCAGCACTACAGAACAGAGGATCAGCTGGCTGACATCTTGACAAAACCATTGCCAAAGAAAGGTTTTGATCATTTCAGAAAATGCCTGGGTATGCAGCAGTTGAAATTAAGGGGGAGTGTTGGAAATTAATTCCAACTGCAGATCTAATCTTCAGCAATTAATTTCAGATTGTTCGGTGCCGCAAAAGTCCACTGATATTTTGAACATTAAATTCAGAATTAAAACCCCTGCAGACAACTGACTTGTTTTTGCTGAAAAGGCATCACCGCCTTGCATCACCGTCTTCAGCAATAAATGCAAAGATAATTATCAGCAGATATTTTGCTTAGTTTATAGTTTAACTCAGATCTTTATTTTTCCTATAAATGTAAACACACAGTAGTTCTGTTCATTAATCAGGCAGTGCAAAAGATTTCTGAACAGCAGTTCTGTTTTCTGTCTGAGTTTTAGAACAGCAGTTCTGTTTCTGAGAGAAGGTTAGAAGAACAGAGTGTGTCTTTTCTGTAAATGCACAGTAGTGCTGAACCTGCGATTTTCTGAGATGGAAAATCGATTTCTGGAACTGAAGCGTTCCTCTTTTTGTAACAGCTAAGTTTTCTGTATCAGTTTTGTTTACAGTTTATAAATACAAGTTTACTGTGTTGCTGATTTTAAGTTGCTGTTACACCAAGTGTCAAAAACACTTTGATTTCACTCTCTAAGTCTATTAGTGATTTGACGCCTTTTGATTTAGTTGCTATTACACAAAGCGTCACTTTTCTTAAAGTGCCTTAGCGTCAAAAACATTTTTTTTTTTTTTTTCTGAGTTATTAAAAAAAAAACAGAGTATTTTTCCTGTTGCTCCAACACCACGATCAGCGTTGCTGCAACACCAAACTGTGTTGCTGCAACACTGTTTCCAGAGAGCAGTTTTCTGTTTTTTCTGTGTTAACAGAAACAGAGTGTTATTTCCTGTTGTTGCAACACCGATTCCTGTTGCTGCAACACCAAGTCCAGAGAACGAAATTATTAGTTTTCTGAGTAAAAACAGAGCAGTTTTGTATTGTCTGTTTGTTTAGGAATTTAGCAGAAAATTCCATCATATCAGAGAGTTGTTCTGGGATGTTTTGTGTTATGGAATTCAACAGAAAATTCCAACACTACATCCACAAACCTACGCAACTGAACAGCCAGCGAACCCTATTGGGAACTATTCGGAGATGGAGCTTATAGACTTACGCTCACACACAGTGGAAGAACTGAACTGGTTGGAGGAGCTTATAGAGTTACGCATCATCTCACTCATTTTTATTTCAAAAACCTACAATTGTAACGGGTCAAAGGCAGATTTCGTAGGTAACGGGTCAAAGGCGGATTCCGCTTGATCGCTCATTGCTATTTGTTCGCTGCATCGCTTGCTGTTCATTGTTCACGCACAATGCGTTTACGCAGCAAATATCAAAATCTAAGAGTTATATATATATGAGAAATTATAAATTAAAAATTAAAAAAATAAACACTTTCTTGAACAATAAAATTTCAAATACCAATAATTTTTTTTATCAATAATATAGATTTTGGTTTTCCATCTTACATAACATAAGATTGCAATAGAAGTTTTATTACCTTATATTATTATCTAATTAAAAGAAAAATGAACAATCAAAATGTATTCTTAAATAATTTTTAATAGAATAAATATAATATATATATATATATATATATAAATTATTAATCCTTTTATAAAATAATTCCATTGCTATATTTTTCTCATAACAATTCAGTGAATGATACATCTGCAGGTGAGCAAATTCTTGTGTTCGAGTTCATTTCCAACGGGAGTTTGTATGATCGACTTCACACGGAGAGAGGTCTCACAAGTCCATTATCTTGGCCATCTCGTATGGACATAGCCTGTCAGGTTGGTGTGGCATTGCAATACCTTCATGAAGAAGCAAGGCCCCCGATATTGCACCTTGATGTTAAGTCAGCAAATGTTTTGCTGGTGGACGATAACTGATTTTGGACTGTCAAAGCTACGCCCAAAAGACAGTCAGTTTACAGTCACTGTTGTTAGAGGGAGTTATGGTTACATGGATCCCCAATACGTGAAAACACGAAGATATTCAGCTAAAAGTGATCTGTATAGCTTTGGTGTGCTTCTTCTCAAGCTAATTACAGGTTTAAAAGCACTACATGAAGACACACCTCTGGCAGAATGGACTCAGCCATATCGTTTCACAGAATTCATGAGAATTGTTGATCCCATTCACACGATGGAGCTACAGAACATGATCCAAATTGCTAATCTCTGCTTACGCGACATTACTGAAGACCGACCTTCAATGAGGGAGATTGCGAATATGATGCAGAATCGAACTCAATTCGAGATCAATAATGCTTCCATATCTTAAATTAAGAGGATTATGAGTATATTAAAGAATGTACGACCTGAAGCCTTGTGTTTGTTGAAAGAGTAATTTCAACTGCGCATCGGTTGAACAGTGACTTCAGCTTGGAGCGATTCAGCGATGTGCGATCTGCCCATATCGCATCGGCAAAGTGGTAGGGAGGACTGACAAGGAGGCTTTCATATGTTGCGATGAGTGATCGCCAATATTGTATCGGCATATTGTTATCGGCATTCTTAAGTGGAGCATAGCTTTTTATAAATGAGCAATTGTGGATGGGTCGGACCCGACGATGGTATTAATCTTTTTTGATAGATTATCGGGTCCACAGTATTTTGGGAAACCAAGGGTCCACAATTTCTCATATGTGAGTGCTATGCGATAAAGCTCGGACCCGATGGGTTTCCAAAGTCAAATTGATTAATGGTTGAAGTGCAGGCCTGCAAAATAAATTTGACGTGAATTAAAAGTTTCTTTACCACTGTTTTTCTCATTAAAACAGTAAATGCAATTTACTGTGGGTTGGTAAGTTTTGGTGAAACTTCTAATTTTATCATTGTTATTTCAGCGGGATTATGGACACAAGTAAAAGTCAGTAAGACCATTTAATTTTTACTTTTTTTCTTTTACGGAAATATGGCGATGTAAGTAACTTCTTCTGTAGTCATATATATATGTAATTTTCTTTGGTAAAATGTAAGCAATTGTAAAGAGAGGCACAACAGTGCGTATGTATAGTTTAGTGTTTGCAAAAGAAAAACTCGCCGAAAGAATACACGCAGCAGTGTGAAGTGATTGTAATCACAGCAGTGTGAAGTGATTGTAATATGGGGTTTTTCTGAGAATGTAATGGTGTCAGAAATACGCACAGCAGTGCGAAGTAAAGAGAAGAGCATGCAGCAACAATGAATGTAATTTTTGTAGTT
This sequence comes from Pinus taeda, assembly GCA_000404065.3. Lineage (NCBI taxonomy): Eukaryota > Viridiplantae > Streptophyta > Pinopsida > Pinales > Pinaceae > Pinus > Pinus taeda. The sequence goes on along the minus strand of APFE030890782.1, from coordinate 36,360 downwards.
GAAGTCTTTTTTACAACAGTAATGTAAAAGAGATTTTTACACACAGCACTGTAAAATCTCAAAATGAGACAGAGTAATTTGTTTTGAAGTTCTTGGTGAATCCCTTGAGAAAAAGAGGATGAATTTTGTATGAGACTTTTATTAATGAATACAAAGTGTTTTTATGTGTGAGGAAAAACTCTGTCTACTCAGAAATTTTATTTGTTTCCCCTGTGTTAAAGATCCTGTGCAGAGAAACAGAGCATTGCCTCTGTGTGCAGTTTATGTTGTTGTTTTTGGGATTTTACCAGAAAAATCCCCAACAGTGGTATCAAAGCACGCTTAGGCTCTTTGAAGGTGAAAAAGAAGCTGAGGGAAGGAGTTTTCTGGCTGCAGTAAATCCTCTCCAGCAGAGTGAAGTCTCTGGCAAAAGAATTCAGGTATTTTTCAGATTAGTTTATTTTGTGTTACTACTGAAGAAACAATCAGTTATTTTAATACACAGTCAAGAATTTAGAAGCATAGCTGAAAATGCAAGGAATGGCTAGCACAAGCACTAGCATGGGTTTGTTTAATCCTCAATTCCCACAGTTCAATGGGAAAAACTATGACTATTGGGCCATAACCATGAAAGCCCTGTTTGCTTGTCAAGATTTATGGGAAATCGTTCAAGATGGTTTTGAAGAACCAACAAATGAAAATGAGTTTAACAGATTAACTCAGGGAGAGAAAGACCTATTGAAGAGCAATAGGAAAAAGGACTCAAAAGCCCTTGTATTTTTGTATCAAGTAGTGTACAGGAGTGTGTTTCCAAGGATAGCAGCAACTAAGACATCCAAAGAAGCATGAAAAACTTTGAAAACAGCCTATCAAGGCATGGAGAAAGTGAAGACAACAAAACTACAATTGCTGAGGAGAGATTTTGAGAATCTGAACATGAAAGAGTCAGACAATATTGACTCATTCTTCACACATGTGATTGGTTTTGTCACGCAGATGAGGACACATGGAGAAGTTCTTGAAGATAGGAGGATTGTGGAGAAACTTTTGAGGGTCCTACCCTCAAAGTTTGATGTAATTGTCATTACCATAGAAGAGACAAACGATCTCTCAAACTTTTCAGTTGATGAACTTCATGCATCACTGGTAACACATGAGCATAGGTTGAGTAGAAATGAAAACTCATCTCTAGAGCAAGCCTTCAAGACCCAGATGTCCTTTGGAAGAGGAAGAGGTCAAGGCAAAAGAAACAAAAGAGGAAGAGGCAGAAGCCATAACAGAGGTTGAAGGAATTGTCCAGCAAATGCTCAAGGAAGAGGCAACAATTCAGATCAGAACCAAGGCCAAGGCAGCAGCCAACAAAGAGCTCAACATCATGCTAAAAGACAGAGGTATGAAAAATCCAACGTCCAATGTTATTATTGTAAAAAATATGGGCATTATGCCAATGAGTGTAGGAAGAAGCAACATGATATGAGTAATAGTTCTAGTGAAAATATCACTAGAGAAAATATTAGCCAAAATAATGTTTTATTAGCTTGTAACATGGCTGAAACAAACAGTGAAGATATATGGTTTCTAGATTCTGGTTGCAGTAACCATATGACAGGAAACTTAGCTTTGTTTTCTTCTTTAGATCAAAGTGTGAAATCTGAAGTCACACTTGGGACTGATAGCAAAATTTCTGTTATGGGAAAAGGAGAAGTCAAAATATTTACAAAGAAGGGTGAAAAGAAAACCATAGCAAATG